>LQRL01168776.1:1160-22384 GCA_001703475.1 Hydroides elegans | reverse complement strand
CAATTCTCTTGGTGAATTGAACCCTTTGGCCAACCTTTTCATTACTGACAGGTTTCAGTTCTAAGACGAAAGCAACTACCGATGATCTAGTTCTCGAAAATAGTAAATTTCCTAGGTGAAAGCTTGCTAATTAGCACAGGAGCACATGTTAAATTTCAAAATAAATATGTTGTTTCACACGCGACCTGCTTTTCCGTTAAATTTGAAATATTATATATTTTATAGCGAGTTTGGCGTGAAAATCGCCATTTCGCCTATGAGGACTGCTTATTTTTGGGCAAATGTAAGCGCGCCCAATTATAATCGCATAACATTTTACCTAGCCATATTGAGAGCATTTTCTTACAATCAGGCATATCAACTTTTAAACATAATACAACGTTAGAGTTTGAACAATACAGAAAGTTTTAAAACGGCTGAAAAAAATGAATACTAAAGACATCCATCTCGAAGAAACTCCCAGTAGGGAAAAGTCACATGTCTTTAACAAAATCTCTTCACTGGGTGCTGGTCCGCATTAGAGATTTAATAATAAGATGTAATTGGATAAACGTAAATGGCTTCTTGGAGGTGATATTCCGCTCCTATCATTCCCTTTTTCCTTTAGGGGGCTTGATCAAGAAAGTACCAGACCACCCTGAATAGATACATTGGTTCATTGAATAGATACGTCTTGAGTGTGAAGCCCCCATTAAAAGATGGAAGTTATCTCCATGGTATGTTTTCCTGTATATCCACTCTTGGGCTTCTCATATGACCGTTTGAACTGCATGAAGCTTTATACATGTAGTTGTAATTGTATAGTATGCACTGTATACCACTCACCATTTATTATAGGGTAAAGTGATAATTAATTGTATGACCTGATGTATCCTGGTTGTTCATATAATAAGAATAAATTAATGTTGACGTTTAATTTTATAAGCAGGTTTTCTGGTATCATTCCAAGTCACAACGTCAGAATGACGTCGTTTTGCTCAAAGTTGTGCCTACGCCGTGGGATCTAGGGCATTTTTTTCCGATTGAAGAGACATAATATATTATGGGGTTTATTTTGTAATATGTAAAACATGACATAACCCATATTTGCAACCTGTTTCTTTTTTCTTTAACGAAGTTCTTTAAATCATCAAATGAAATAAAAAAATACCCAAATTTCTTTGATATGTTACTTGTGGGTGTTTCCTTTGTCAGAATGTCAATAGCAATGTACCCAGAAGTCTCAGCTGCTTTGGGGTCAACAGTGACATCTTGGAGCATTTCCCACGTATCAACGGCGTTCTTGTTACAAATGATATTTTTAAGGCTGCATATTTAGATAAGAACTACAAAAGGTTTGCTTCATCTAATTTAATTGATCCATTATTTGCATTACTCGAATTTCGCGCTTAAAACCCGCTGGCATTTGGCCCGATTGCCCGTACACATACATTGTATATATTTATGAACATTATGCCATTGGAATCCGAGGCCGATGACCCCCGAGCACTGAAAAATGTCGAGCCAAGAATTTGTCAACATCTAATATCCTAAATATTCATCTTCGCCTGCGTTAATCGTTCGTAACCGGACCGGATGGTATGTAATAAATATGCGTCTAACACGCCCTGCATTGACCGTACCATTTTGCATCAAATTCCCTCGTCACCGTTTTGCATTTTTAATCTAGAAAAATAGATTGAGCAATTTAAAATCTGAATATCCCTCGTGGTAAATAATATGTTTAGCATCGCAGTAAGATTATAAGTCGTAATGAGTTGTCATGGCAATATGGCACCAAAAGTGATGTTACGTCTGATTTGTCTGCGTCACTATGAGTACGTTGTTTTGACGTTCACGACCCCAAAAAACATTTAAGGCAGCTCCAGATCTTAGGTGTCCAATGTATTCATATATTTTTTTTTTTGCAATTTTGTATTTAGCTTCAATATGTGAAACATTGTTCCTGGTCCATGTCATATGACTAGGCTACATATTATCCCAATGCTTAGCACATCACCGGGATTAATTTTAAATGATTCAGCTGTTTTATACATACAGTTGCATGCGTTTCTAACCTCTCGTGTCAACACCATAAACGATAAAAGCACAAACGTAAACCATATAATGCCAATAATCAAACGCATAAATTATAACCGATTAACACATAAACGATAAACGAATAAAGGCATAAATGCGAATAAGAGGATTAAACCGCGCACCAATGTAATGTGTATGGCATATCTTGCTTATCCCACCAATATGCTTAGAAAGACAACTCTATCGCCACAAAAGAAGATCCGCGCGCCCCAACATTAAAGGGTTCCCTTGTTATTGACAAGACATCAAAACTAGTTTTCAAACCCATAAACTATAAATGATAAACACATAAACGATAAACGCGTAAACGATAAACGCAAAACGCTAATGAAGCGTTCATATAGCGTACATTGCCAATATCTCACCAATGCCATTAGAAAGACCACGACCGCCTCAAACTCTTACTGGGCGCCCCATATCAAAGAAAGGCCCCTTGTGATTGACAAGACGTCAAGACTAATTCGGTGGCGCAGATGTGTTTGTCTTCATATCCTACGAAAGGGTCAATGTCGCTATAGCGCCGCCTTTTGGCAACCAAAGATGACTCTCGGGGTTGCGTGCATAGATAGGTTAGCTTGCTTTTGAACAGGTGGTCTTTGCTCCTTTATCGAGTTATTGGCTCCGCGCATGAAACGGTTAAATTGTCTTATATCGAAATATTAGTTTATTCTTTAGATTTTTAATTGTAATTCGGTGGCGCAGATGTGTTTGTCTTCATATCCTGCGAAAGGGTCAATGTCGCTATAGCCGACACAACCAAAGATGACTGAAGGCGTTCATGCATAAACAGGTTAAATGATTAAATGCTGTATTTGAACAGGCGGGTTTCGCCAAGTGTTTTACGTCATATATCAAGTTATATTGTTGTGATTGTTGTTGTTATTGTTGTGAGTCGCCGTTGCGCCTTTAGGCAGCCAAATATTCCGTGCATAAAAGAGATTTAACGATTTATTGTTTTAATTTTTAGATTTTTCCATTCTGATTCGGTGGCGCAGATGTGTTTGTCTTCATATCCTGAGAAAGGGTCAATGTCGCTTTTGCACCGCCTTTTGGCAACCAAAGATGACTGAAGGGGTTTCGTGCATAAAAAGGTTAAAGTCTATTGCTACTATTGAACAGCTGGCTGTTATTCAGTGTAAAATATCCTCTATAGACTTATTGGCTCCGCGAATGAAAATGTTAAATCGTCTTAAATCGTCGCGCCGCGATTTGTCGACCAAACATGACTGAATTAAAAGTTCGTGCATAACTTTTGTTAATATGCCCTCGATAATTATCGAGTTATGATTGGTGTTGCCGTCGCGCATGTTTAGCAATTCAAATGGCTGCATCATGAAGGGTTTCATGTACTAAAATGCTAAATTATCATTTCTTTGAATTTCGGTTGCGCCATTTGGCATCCGAAAATTACCGAAAGTAAACATATATTATCTTGCTTTCCATAGTTGAAAAATCAACTTGTAACTCAGTGAAATGTTTGAATTACAAACTTACTCTTTTCAGACCCATCTTATAAACCATATTAGATTTCTACCTCTTTGTAGAGAATCTAAACAGACACAAAAAAATACATATCCCCCATCCCTTTAAAAAAAGGGAAAACAGACGTTTTTTGTAACGTGATATCATTCCCCAACCTGCTTCCATAGAACGCAAATAGGTTTCGGCACTCACCAATATATCAATTTATTTTCGTGTATTTTTTTGTGAAATCTGAGCATCTTCACTCAGATTGATCAAATTAACTGTAATTGAAAGGGGGAAATCATGAATGTTACTAGATTTGTTTGTTTTAATTGATCTACAAAGAGCCAAAGGCGCAAGAACGCAAACGTAGACAATCGGGTTTTGTTTACATGCTGTCTGGACATTGCTTTTCTGCGTAATCAAATTCGTACGCCAAGAAGTACAAAAAGTGCTCCAAAACTTAACATATTTTAAAGAGTGATCTGAGCCCCTACAATAGTGAGAAATGATAGTTGGTACCTTTAACTTTTTGCACAAATACCATGGTTTCTTTGGGGCCTGGCCACAAGGGTAGCGACAAGGAGCGGTATATGAACTCTTTTTCTTAAATCTTCCTTTACGACTGAGTCGAAACTGACTAAGTGATATAAACAATTATATAGAATCAAGAATATGTACTGTTCCTTATCACTCTCCATGTGGACAGGTCAATATTCGGTTCTAAACAGAATATTCAAGAAGCATTTTCATCAAGAATATCTCACAAGAAATGGAGGATCTTTAAGGCAGAATTATCTTATATTAATGATTAAATAAGCACTTGGTCGAAAAGTGCCCATTAATCTATTTGCATATTTGTCCAATGAAGAGTTCTTTATTTATGTGCAAAAAATACCACTTGTAATTGAGGAGAGCATACATGTATTGTTATGTATGAGTAAATAATGGTGAAAATCCCCTTTTTAAGATATGTTAATTCTCAGTCAATCCGTGACGTATTCTATGGTGCCTACCTTTTCAAGTAAATCTGCTAATGTCCTAAGTCCCTTTGACCACTATGTGAATACCCGGGCAGATTCGGGACAATTGTCCCCATTGTTCCCTTTATACACTACTCATAAATAGCCTTTGGGTTATTATTTTTTCTCAAGTTTATTTGATTATGGAGTCTTTGTCTACTTAGCTACTCTCGACTGGTCAAGAGTCGGTAAGACTATGTAAACTCGATCCGATTTTCTGAGGGAGCACCAAAAGGTAAGTTACACGAAAGTAAAAACAAATAATTATTCTAAAAGAGCTAACTTCATTTAACCTTGATATATGTTTTTTTCTTGACGTTCTAAATACAGTTGTCGAGATGCTGTTTAGTTTGAATAAACTAATAAAACATAGCATAAGTAGAGGTTTTTTTATAGAAAATTCAATGGTCGTAAACGTTTTGGGTCCGATTCCGGTGATTTTGTTTTCTTCGTTGATCGCTCGGTGCTTCCTATGAACTTGTGAATATGTTATAGTGCCAAATGGACTATTTAATTAGGTGCTAGAACAAATGCAATTAGTATATGAATTGATTTTCCATTTCTTACCTGAGAAGTAATAATGTTATTCTGGCACTGATTACCATTTAGAGAATCATATGCTCATTTAATCACGGTAAAATTAGGTACATATTCCCATTATTATGTACAAATATATTATTTTATAAGCAATTAATTTATATGTTGAAAAAAAAAAACTTTCAAAATACAATCTTGATCACATTTAAGGCTTCAGTTACGTAAAATAAGCTATTTTTGAATCGCAGGTTACGATTTTTACTGTTTTAAATTCTTTGTCGGTCTTTCGAAAATGCAAGGGTGAAATAAAAAGCAAGCTACACCGAAAAAGATCAAAATCTAGGGTTTCGGCTAGACGAATAACCATTACGTATCAGCAATGCAAAGTTCATGTAAATGTCCATTAGAATATGACGTATCTTTCAATTGCATGAATAAACCAACCAATTATGTCATAAAAACTGACGAGTATATGGGAATACATGGATCATCATGCAATAGCAGTATTTCGAGGCATCTATAACCATTCATTTGAGTAATACCATAATTCCACTTGCTCCTGTATTATCTTGGTATTATTGTCCATAATGGTTTGCTTTATTGCATTGAAGAAGCAGCTATTCTATTTGGCCCCATTATGTAAGATATGATTATTATTTGCCACTCGTAATCATACGATGGGAGCGGTTTTACTCTTATAGATGCGCAAATATTTTTCTGTTTAAAGAAAGCTATTGGTTTTGTTCTTTGCCGTCTGATTATCTTGCGCTCACTGGATAAACAGTCTTCTAATCTCTTGAGCTACAGAGAACAACAGAAACTCAAAGATATGGCAGCAATTCCGCTGACCAAAATCTGGTTTAGCAACGGAGCAGAAAATACAATATCATGGGAATATGGCAATAGGTTTCCGAACAAGCTATTTGTGATCTATATAGGATCCGTGGATCACTTTTGCTGCATTTCGAAGAATTGGTAATGGCAAGAAAATGCACAATTTGGGGTACTATCATATTCAAATGTTCTAAATAAGAAAATGTTCAAAATATATCTTATCATAATCAGTTAATATACAAACTTAATGAAATTATAAAGGAATTAAAATTATATGTTTCTCAAAAGATGAAAAAGAATTTACATAGATTATGATGTTTTTATTGTATGAACAAGTAAAATTTGCTAAAACTTAACATTTGCATACAATCGATAGTTCCTCTTTCATCCATATACAATCAGCGTTTTAACGCCATAAAGTGATTTGAAAACTATCAAAACAATACTCGATAAAAGAAAAAACATAATCATTTAACAATTTTAAAAATAACACATTCGATAAACACATTCATTAAAAGTTGCAGGGTTTGGACCACATGAAAATGCTTGGCAAACCCATGGTTGATTCTACCAACAAAAAAAAAACAGATCGATACATATCATTACATGAATTCATTAGATGAAACTAGTTGTTCCAAAATGCTATGAATGAGCTTTCAAAAGTTAAAATAAAAAACTATCTTAACCCAAAAAAAATATATAGGCATCTACGTACAGTGTACTAGACTCTGGATGTTTTCACGGATTCCTTTCATTTTCTAAACACGATGATTAAATATCCAATTATGGAAAACATTACAATGTATAGTACGACAGGTGGTTTCTTGATTTGGTTTTTGTAAAGATAAATATATTATTTTTTCGGTCCTGATATGGGGCGATCTAGTGATATACTAGAAAAACTTAAATAATCACAAAAAAAACTATTTGAACAATACATAAAGCAAAGTGAGTATTTAATTCTTTAAAAAAAATACAATATATGCGTCAAATCTAAGTAATATGATGAACAGAACAAGTCAGATGGTTGTAAGTAGCGCCTATGTCAATAATTAATTTCATAAACAATTTCTAATTCGGAAACAAAAATGTCCACAACCTTAATAGCTTTATATTCTATTTGAGATGACCACATCTGCTTTGTATGACATTTTAATCTCGCAATTATGTGACGTGCATCGCTTGAAATATTAATCACTTGCCATTGCTGGGGACAAAACTCATGGCTAATTTTGGCTCTTGGGTTTTCAGTGTTGACGCAATTTAAAGGAGTAGTTACATTTGCGTTTTAAAACGCATTTTCTTGTAGATTTTATAAAATCATTCCTAAATTGAAAACCAGAATGTGCTTGTTGCGTTTTTAAAAGCTAGCCTTTAAACGTTACATATAAGGTTCACATTTGAAGCCATGAAAAAAATCTACGTTTTAAAACGCAAATGTAACCACACCCTTAACGTTAATTTCATGGACACGACGTAATGGAACACAAAATACTGGCAACAACAATTGAGCAACATGTCATTTAAGTGCTGAACAGGAGAAATTAAGGACCATTCACTGATTCGTTTCTATTATTGCAGACAATTTGTGATGCCAAATAAAGAACGGCTAGCACTCACAATTTATTGCTTTTTTGGGACGTCAAGTGGGTCACAAAATGGTCGTTTTCAGTGTTGCTTTTTTTGTGGAATTCGGGGTATGGCTACATGGGAAGCCTTTTTATCCATTCCTTGTGGGAAAATTATAAAATATCTATTTGATTCAATTTGTGCGTGTTTATTAGGCTTCATAAACTTTGTTAAAAAAGCTTCATGTGTAGCCCGGTATTTAATTCATTTACATGTGGATGAGACTAACTGAATTCGGTACCGTAACCAACAGAAAAAAAAAATAGTTGCAATGGGATTTTCCTATTTAAGTTCATATTGTTCTCAATGACTCGTGATATAAAAAAAAGGTGCCAAATACCGAACATTAATTATAAGGAAATTTCCTTTCTACATAATACAGTATTATATTTTATTTGAATGGGCAACGGCGAAGGTCGAATATAAAGAAAACAAAATCGCAGTTGGTAGCTGATAGGATCAGGTGGTATAGTACAAAACAGTTTGAACCAGACTTGCAGATTACTGTATCGAACCCGACTTTTTGAATGTGACGGAAAGAATTCCATTCCTATCACAAAAAAAAAATATTTTGAGTCCTTTATTCATAACATAGATTCTAATGTGTGTTCTTTATATGGGTATTACATGCTTAATTCAATTATTACCATAACACAAACGGGCTGCAATTAATGTGAACAATTTGGCGTATTTTTTTCATTCCGCGTATAACTGAAATTTCACAAACTAATATAATTGCTTTCACTCATGATCTAAACATGACACGTACGTTTGCAACCATATATGGTAGATTCACATAATGTAACGTAAGTCCAAACAAACAAAACAAAAACAATTAGATATGATAAAGAATTTATATAGCATAATACTACCTAGAAATATAATAAATCAACCCTAAACTTGAAAATCCGTCTTGAAACAGTATATGTACAATCACAGCCATGCTAAGCAATAACAAACTATCCAATGACGTCCGTACTCCTGAACACTTATAATCTTTAAAATTGAAGAACTCGAAACGATAATCGAGGTAGAAACCGCGCTGCAAACGACAGTTACAAAACGCGAAAAATATCCGACGTTCCGTATTAAAACGTCTTTCGCCTTGACACGTTATATAGCGACGCTGCTGTCCACTTTTAGTTTTGTTTTCTACGATACAACTATTCCAGGAGGCCTTTTGATAAAGCCGTATAATTTGGTCGTTGATACTTTGATGGCGTATTTTCGCATAGCGCTGCCAGCAACCGTCGTCTGGTTTCATTTGCGATATATCTTTCTTGTCATAAAGTAGCACCTCTAGTGAATTCATACCGGCGGGAAAGGATACCCGAAAGCGAAAACCACCTCCCGCTTTAAACGTGACGTTCGCTAAATAACCATGCCAACCAGTCGTTGTATTGATGTTTCCCTTTATCACGCATGCGTCTATATCTTTGTTTACTTTATCCTTGTCTTCCGGTTTCATTTCCCCGACCTGTAGACTCCCAACCGAATTAGCGGGCGTCGTTCGCGGTTCCGTATAACCACCAATGCAATCTCCCATATGACCAACCAGTTCAATTCGATAGCGCAACTCTAATCCATGTATCTGCGCACAGTTACTTACGGCGATATAGTACGTCATCGGAAAATCGCGATTACCGGGCGTCGCTGTGAAGCTACGTCCGCCTTGACAGGAAATAGTCCGGATCGAATTAGCATAAACCATGTGACATCCAGACCACGTAAAACTCGGCGTTAATCGCAGAATCTGATCGTCTTCTAGCGGAGATTCCTTCTCCCAACAATTCATTTGCGAATTAAATATATACCGCTGCTCCTCCGTGTAGAACAAGATATTCTGACAGCAGTTTTCCGCGGGAAACGAAAACTCGAACGCAATGCGACCGGTTGTGAGTATGGTTATATTCGCGAGGGGACCATACCAGTTGCTATCGGTCACGAGGTGACCTTGATAGACGCAGGGTATACTGTTGGCGTCCACCTCTATCCAGATACAGCCGGACATTAGGGAGAGGGCGGCTAGAGTCAGGATCGAGTTGAACAGGGTGGCAACGCTATCCAGGTTATAGCAGATCATTATTGTGCGGTTTCGATTTATCCATGTGTATGTGAAAAAATGTGTATGATTTAAATTCTACTCCATTCATATATCCTGTTTTGTTATATAAAATAGTATTTTGTGGTATTATCTTTATAAAATATTTGTCTCCATCAATAAAGTTTCATTTCGATTTATTTTATGTGTATCCTTTATGCTTTGCAACAAATCGAATTCATACTTAATGTAGTGAGCATATCACCCTATTTAATTCCTTATCCATCCCAAAACTATGTAAAACTCATTCAAGACACAATTTTCTCTTTGCCAAAAACAGGCAGTTAATTCACTTTTTGCACTGGGGTCTCTTATAGGACCCACGTTTACGTGTGTGATCAGCATCCAGAAATATATCATCAATACAAGTCCAGCCAGACGACCGATCGATCGATTGGCTATTACACGAATATTGGTGGTGCTGTGTGTCTGGTCTTACACCTTCTACGTCAGCATCTTGTATATAAACACTGCTTTTTACTCACTTATTGGCATTCTATCCTACTTTATGTGTAGTTTTTATTGTCGGTTTTTAGTCGCAATAATATGTCTAATAACTGTAATTTTGTGTCGCAATGATATCCTGTAGTAGGGCCACTTGCTTATTCAATTAGGATAGAATTCCAGGAGAGATTTGTGCATAGAGCTTAGTGCAGACCCCAAAACGCTGGGATTCTTTGACGGTGGTGAAACTTTAGTCCCAGGTTCCTTGCACTGTCTTATCATTGCGTTTCCAAGTTCCTTCAATACATCAGTAGCGAATTGTTCCTTATCTGGATATCCACAATGTATTCTATGTAGGTCCGTTTGCGTGTTTTTGCTGCTGTCTAACGTTTATTTGTTCTGGCTTTGTTGCGAAATATTATTGGTGCCAAATCATTGTTTATAAACAAAATTGAGCATTGTTCCATGGTAAAGGCAATATATCCAATGGTAATTTAACATGCAGTGCGTATTTATTTCGATAGATTCTTTATATTAAGGAACTGCTTGTTTATAAACGCAATAGTACGCTATTACATGGAACAGTCCAGATATATATCCTATATGATAAGTGCGTGCAACATATTTATTTCGATATTTCACGGATTTCTTGTTTATAGCATAAACCTTCCCATTTGACATAGAAATGTCCAGATATCCAATGGTTAGGCATGCGACTTATTTATTTCGATATTTTCCTTTCACATAACTTCTATTTGCATGTCTAACTATAGCATTCGATCGCATGTTCACATTGACTGTGAAGGGCACTCTTTCTCTCATGCTAGAGCACTGATCCCTGGTCATTCGCTATTACTCCGTCTACGACTTATCCGCCTTCCATTATAGTATGAACACTTGACATAATTATGTCGAGCTCCAAATGCGAGCCTTATAACGTACTCTCAATTAATCTAGAATGAATATTCATTCAACACATTGTTACTTCCTTATTGCTGGCCCTTTTGTTATGGGCTCATAAACACAAAAGTAGTACCATTGCGCGTACTCTATCCGCTGCTAGTGCTCAATTCTATTAGACTACCTCAAGAGAGTAAGAGTGACTTTAAGCCATTGCCGACGCCACAAATTTTACTTTGGTGCTCCGCTTAAGCAATGGCGCAAGCAAAGAGTTTCCATTTAGAGATTTTTCTATCCATATGATCGATGCCTTTTGGGCCTTTTAAACGGGTGGGAGAAGTTGGGCTCCCTAACGCTTATACTTTCTGGCCAATCAATTTTGCAACGCTCTCCTAATTGACAGGTCCCCCTCTACACCATGGCATCATGAAAGGTATAGAAACCCATGGATTTTCCCTCTTATAATATGTGAGGTCTAAAATGAGAGAGACGGGGGCATTAAACGACAGGGCTCTTACTCAACGGTCAGTTATTAATGGGAGTCAAAGGAGATTGGCCCCGTTGCCAGCTAAAGGTGTGAGAATACAGGTAGAGTCTTTACTCAATTACTCAATAAAGGTTATATAGAGTCAAGTGCGTGATTATATATTGTATGTTTATATTGCATTTGTGTATATTTATATATCATAATGCTTATGGATGCTGTTGTGCAAAATGGAGTAAATATGATAAATGGCATGTTGGCGAGACTTATCTAAAATCTACGTCGGTAAAGTCATGCATTAGCTTCTATTCATCCCATCTAACGATAATGCATCAAATATCAAAATTATTTAGATGTTGATGGAATGGCATACAAAATGTTCTTATTTTCTACACCCATAATATTCCTAGAAAATACCCATTTTCTTAATTTCTTACTTTTTTACTTATAAAACCAAAAATCACAATTTGCCCAAAATAAGATATAGAGCAGAATTCTATGTGGCCAAAAAAAACTAGCGTCATACTGGCAAGGAATAATGGCAACGGAGCGGGATATTGGCCTGTCGGTGGCATAACAGATTGTTGAGTAAATAGGCCATTTCTGCTTAAGGCTAAGCGGGGTACAAATCCAGTGTTTGTGGTGCACGTAGCTGTCAGATTAGTGTGCTGCATATAGGATTTTGCATAGAAATGATGAATTGTATATACGTTATAGGGTTAAAATGGATTATAATTAAAAATATGCAAAAGTATTTGAGCTTAACATTTATTGTAGGGTAGCCCTGCGAAGCTGTTATCAAAATTGGACCTAACTTTGATTCCAACAAACATTTTTCCAGCTTTTAGATACAGGAAAAATGTATAAAGACATAACTACATGTATTAACTTTCTCTGTTTAATACCATGGGCTCTTTTCTGTAGACGCCTATTCATTTAGTGAGGGCACATGGGTGAACCTTTGCATGTGCGACCATCATTTTGGTAAAGCAACCATGGCACTGTCTGAGCGAGTGTCGACTAAAACACTCGCGCGGACCAAATAAATGTCGATTTGCGAATGGCGATTTGATATAGTCCACACGGTGCAAAACGCAATGAATCTTAAATACATATAACGTTTTCGTGCGCCTTAGTTATTTTCAGGTTTAATTTAAATTCTAATATTTGTTTTTTTTTTTCGCCCGCCTGAGTTTCGATTTGGGTGACGAACGAACTTGCGCGACCGTCGATTGCGGGGTAAAGATGCACCCCTGTTAAACAAAAATTAGCTCATGCCTTTTGCGCTCGCATTCCGGGAAATCAAAATTTAAGTTAAAATTATGCGCGAAAGATATGTCAAGGTGTTAGTGGCGTTTTGGATTCTGATGGCGCTGGCGTGATAGTCTATATTTAAGCCTATAGCAGGGCTGTACCTTAACTTATTTTCGAGGTCGCAGCCGTGCGACCTGCTGAAAAAAGCAGGTCGCACGGCGGATTTTCAGGTCGCAAGTGGCATAATTGAATGATAAGGATGTATATGCCGCTCTAAGATTAAGCGCCCTCGGGCGCTCTACATGTTGAACACTACGCCCGAGATATGCCACCAGTGCGCTCAGTCATAGGACAGATTGTATTTAAATATGATAAAATAACTTAAAATTGCCTATCAACTGAGTTTTCCGGATTCATCAAATATTTGATTCTGAAAGCGAGCGCCGAAGGCGCGAGCGCTTTTTTAGATCAGACTATTTCAAAACGATCCATTTCCTGATGAGCTATTAAATATGGATCGAAAAGCATACCGGTAATTGAATAACATTTGATACGAAGCAATAACTACAAAGTACAAAGCAAATGAGCACTGCACATATGTGACATCATTCTTTAAAATGAGGATTGAAAAGCGTACCGGTGAATAAATTACATTTGATACGAGGCAATAACTACAAAGTACAGAGCAAATGAGCACTGCACATATGTGACATCATTCTTTAAAATGAGGATTGAAAAGCGTACCGGTGAATAAATTACATTTGATACGAGGCAATAACTACAAAGTACAGAGCAAATGAGCACTGCACATATGTGACATCATTCTTTAAAATTTTTAATCTTAATATGAACAAAATGTCGAAATAAGGCCTAAAGGCGCGGTTACAATTAGGCAAAACAACGTAGTGTCTTTTCATTGCGACCTGTTTTTTTCATTGAAATGGTCCAATGTTTCATAGCAAGATTGGTGTGAAAAAAATCGTTTCACCATTTTGGCCTTAACACCTTTTGCTTAAATGAAACCATGCATATATTGGCATAAATAAGGCCCCAAAAATTTGGTCGCACGGTCTGCGACCTGATAAAAATCCCAGGTCGCACGGCCGATTTTCAGGTCGCATTTGCGACCTAGCGACCGCTAAGGTACATCCCTGCTATAGCATTACAGAATTGTATTAGATATTTAATTTTTATATGCAGGCCTATGATTCTAACCGGCGATCACAACATGTTTTGCTGCAGAAAGCCAATAAACATTATGTAGAGGGTTAAGATTAATTAATAGCATAATGTTTTAATTACTGAAATGACCAGGTTTCTTTTTCTAACTTTGTTTACAGTCAATGATATATAAAAAAAATGAATCATGAATTCAAAGGAACTGTGAACCATTCAAGTACATGTATGTTCTCTCTAACTGCAGCATCAACAACCACTCCTACATTTACGTTTGAACATTTGTAATATTTCGGTTAACATGTCAAATATATTATTGTATCCAGCTTGTGAAGAGTTAATGTTAATGCATTATCACTTTTATAGTTCACTTTTGGCATTTTGAAATATTCGATTTACTCCTATATTTAATCAAAATAAAACACAAAACATAACATAAGTCGCATCTATTTCAATGCAAATACTAAAGAACATTAGGTACACAACGCACATGTAACGATGCTCATGCACCACAAACACCAGGATCGGTATCCCGCTGAGCCTTAAGCAGATCAGCCCTATTACCTTTCTGTGTGCTTGCTGTGAAACTAACTTAAGGGACTGCAAGACAGCAAGATTAAATGTATATACTGGTTAGTCGTTACAATAATGATCCCGCCCCTTTAATAAGTGAAGGGAGAGCGTACAATCAACTAATTAATTTAGGTGACATATCGAGGTTGGTGGATAATAAGGGTTAATATCTTTTGATCAGTTCAAATACAAAGATTTGTTGTGTTCACCCAGTAAACACACTAGTAAACTATGATGTCACTCAAAACTCATACCCGACTAGAATGCAAAGGTCATATTTTGTGACCTCGCACTATGTCGTGGTTTGCTAATTTAGATATTATGTCTCATATTTTTGACGTTGACCTCTGTAGTTTTTGACTTGATATGGGTATTTATATATTCATGAAATACGATAATAATATGGATGAAATATAACAACTATAAACACAAATAAAAAGTGTTATCTGATTTGGGAACATTCAGGTTTATTTATTTGCGATTATGATAATGCATAATAAGCGCGCATGAATTTGGTGCTTAGTAAAACAATTAATAGAGCGCATGTAGCATAAATAAACGTGATTTTAACGACTAAAAATACCACTACGAGAACAACATATTGAGTTAAACAAAACTATGAATAGCTAATGAATACACGATACATGAAGACAATACATAAATGAAAATTAGGGTGGGTGGGTGTGGTAATTTTAAAGCAGGGCAAGCAAAGAAAACGTGTTGCTGTCGAGCGAGCAACATGCAAAGTGACAAAGGATTTTGAAATAAAGGCAGTTGCGTTTAGGGCATAGGGATCCAGGGACACGTGATTGGTTGTTTTTGAAATTTGAATCCAAACAACAGCTGAGGTCAGTTTCCCGAGCCCCCCGAAAAAGCGATAATTACAGGAGGTGAGAAAAGATACTTGTTTGACATAAGTGCATTAAAGCGTGAAAGGAAAACACACAGATGCCACCTATGCTTGGGCGACATAAACAACAATAATACTACATGTATTATTAAAACAATAATTCTAGTCATGAATGACGTCTATGCTAACTAAAACATTAATTTTGAGGTAAAGTCACACTTATCAACCTTTAGATAAAATTGCATAATGATTAGAATGTTTATGATAATTTTTAAGTCACCGGTAACTAAAAATGGTAACCGGTCATTATATCATCGTTCATAAATATTTTTGAGGCCACGGATTGTCAGGTCATAATTTGTATGATTTCTATTTTTTTCACTTTAACTTCTGTTTCTTCAATTGGCGGTACCTATCATATTTTTGTTATGTACTTATATATTTCATAGTTTTGGTGATCCCGAGAAAAATCGATGGTCACATAAATTGGGGCGCTCATAAACATGTTAGGCTTTAATTGTTTGAGTTTTTAATGATCACATATCTTTGGTGCGCTCATAAACATGCTAGGTTTTAATTGTTCAAGTTTTTTTAATGTGCGACAATTGTGTTAATATGAATTTTGAAATGTTAAAAAGGAGTTTCTTGAATAATTGGCGAATAATTTTATTTATTTAACTAACACGTTTTTAAATACAAAAGGAAAACGAAAATGCTAAAGATTCAAATATTAATAATATTTTAATATAAATAAAACATATATTTAGTTTATCAATAGTTTAAATCATTACTGAATAGCCAAAATCTAATCACTTGATCAATAGTTTTTGGCCCAGTCTAATATTTGTGTTATGTTCACATATATGTGATATTTTGGTGGTGAAGTAAAACATAGATGCGCTCAAATAGAATATGTGATGCTAAATATTGATAAAATTTCAAGTTTCTATTTCTTCATTTATTTTTCCCGTCTTACAGTTATAGTTTGATATGATCATACTATATATAACTATGATTATGGTCGAGCATTTGATACTCATATTACTTTTATGCTCATTCTATCAATTGTATTTATTTATTTTGGTATGATGTTTATATCTAAGCACTAGTTATTTGTATGTTTTTGTGCAATCAAATAATCTACATAAAATAACCTTTCAATTTCATTTTATTTGTCTTGTGGTGCTTGTTTAATGAGTGATCAGTTAGTTACAACACTATTTTCTCTCCAAAAACTGCTAATCATTTACTTTTTTTCTATTTTATTATAAACGATTTCTCAAACCCATACATATTACTTAACTGCAATATTTCGTGCAAAACAATAAAACACGGTATGTATTGTTTAAAAAAAAAAGATTCCAAAATAGAGCGACTTTAGTATTCCACACACACTTACGCGCATGAATATCAAATCTAAGACGGATTATCTTCATGGATAAATTTGGAAAACAGAGATGGGTCTTTGTTCGATACGGATAGGTACATAACAGTATTGTAACAAAAATAATTTTCGACATTGGCATGCAGACAGATGGACAGGTAGACAGGTAGACGGTCGGCACTTTAATAGGTCTTCAAAACAATTTTCACCATTGATATAAACAGGCGGACGGGTATACAGGTAGACAGGTAGACAGGTCGGCACTTTCATAGGTCCTTTCAAAAAACTTTCATCATTGACATATGCAGATAGACAGGTGGACAGATAGGCAGGTGGACAGGTAGAATGCATCATATTTCTCTCGATCCATCTAAAATATAAAACTGATCTTTATATCCAATAAAGACGATGCTGTTGAACGGAAACGAGATTAAATATATTTAAGCACAACACTTTTTACGTTTAGGTGTCTGTTTTATCGCAAGTTAACGGCTTTACTTCGTTTCTTTTATGTAAACGGTTGCCTTTAATCATGCTCCAGGAATAACAGAAAAACAAACGGACTATCCATATTTTGTTCCATTCTAAATCATTATTGATATGAAATACTTAGTTAGAAAATATAAATGCTCTTGCTGATCGACTGACAACATATGGGGTTCTGATAATTTTAGGACCAGTGTAGCTTGATGTTATTACCCTCATGATGTTATAGCCAGAACTATAGTATCATGGATATTGCCGTGAGATTATTGCGTTATAGATACTATCTAGAATACCGTTTGTTTATTGTAGATGATATCCTACAAATGGGTTTATATTCTATTTTGCTAAAACAATATGGTTGTTCAATATGGTTGCCACATCGTTGTGTCCGTTTTGACGTAGATTCGCCGATGATGCACTAAGAAAACAACGTTGAAACAACCAAAAAACCGCGAGGCAACCCGCGTTACCGTAAGCGCTTGGTTTCAGACGCAGATGTAGCTAGTTCCTGCATTCTGGAGTTCGGATGGGCATTCACGATTCGATCCAGCTAACGTCGTTTCTTTTAAGCTACAGCCAGTTCGATGCTCTCGCCCTAGTCTCTTCCCAGATCCTACTCAGCTTCTTTCGGTTGTTTCCCTTTATTCCGAGGATCTTAATCATAGTTCACACTGATATTCCGATGAAATCTATGCATCCAATCTGTTCGGATGTACACCATGCCTTCCATCCTTGCACTCACAATCTGCTCTCAGTAAGTATTATTTGGTTTTCTTTCTTTCATACGCAATTGCTATTTTTTCTTCCCAGGATATTGTCAATTCAATCATTATGCCCTGCTTCAACCATATCGCTATATCTGGTCGCATATTATATTAAATAATATTTGCTGCAAAATAAAAAACAGCCACACGCTTGATATTGAATGTAATTAAATTTGTGTTATATGATTTAATCAAAATAAATTATAATTTGCGTATATATTTGATAGACAAGTTATGGTGATTATTAACTTCATTCCGTTTAGTATTTGGGTTGAAAATGTATTTGATTTGACTTGAGAGTAAATAACTTAAGATGAAATTCTACTGGCAGTGGTTAATGCAAATAAATCGGCCAGACAGTGTCATTCATGCTACAGAACAATGAACATATATCAATTCAATTATTATTCGAGTAGGATATATATAAAAAAAACATATTTTATTTTAATTTTCTCATTTTTCATACCAATAAACAACGCTTAAGATACATTTATCTTTAAGATGTTTGATGAATTAACAACTTTGAAGGGTTTTATTATTATATGGAGTGATGTATAATATTATAAACGTTTTGCATTTCTATTTGTTATTCTTTCTGGCATTTTACACCCACTGCTTGTGGCTTTTTAAAGGGTTTGTAACAACTAAACAATAAAACTCAAACATAAATTATGGTATTAATAAAGTTTTAAAAAATATTGCATTGCCCATCGTGACACGGTGGGATATTATCATGAAGCTTGGGTGTTATAGTTTTCTTTCTTTGAATAAAAAAATGTTAACATTTAATGAACTAAAATCACACATTTTTGAATTATAAAGAAAATATATATAGACTATGAGTCAAATTTTGCAACTCTAAGAATAGTCTATGGCACCTATTTATACTCTAAAAAGCCTGACCTGGCGAAACTAAAGTTTGTAATTCTAACCCATTCCGATAAGGTTTTGTCAGGAAACTTGGTTAATAATTTTGGAATTACGCCCGATAATCAAAAATGAAAATTGTCTTATATTTCTGTTTTAAAGTAGGTTTGATTTGGCTTTTGCTTAGTGTTTTATTGTAATTCAGTTCTAGTTAAAATATGTCCCTGATGATTGTGATCCCTGACAACAACTTTATATTACCCTTATTATTCAGCATTTACAATTACCGCTCCTTTTACCTTACATTTTCCCTCAAAATGAATTTTAAAGATTGGCGATATTTATAAGTTAAAGGTTGAAGCAGATAACATGTGTCCTAATATTTTAAAACAAATTATCTAATCTTTCTTAACAATGATTTGCAACACCAGAATATAACCATCCAACATTCGGGCAAAATGCGGGTTGTCACAGTGTTTTGAATGTTATTGTTTACATTGTTGTTTCGGATGCCGTTGCCATGACAGGAGGGAGGTTCAAAACTGAAAAGCTCAACGTGTTTCTTTAATTTCTTTTGATAGGTTAATTGAAAAGTATAGATATATTGAAAAGTTTTAAACACAATACTTTAGGTCCCATATACTTCGCCCAAAATGGGCTGTGCAGCATCATCGTCAGGTAAAATACTTTTTAAAGAATAACATCTTTTGAAAATTCCGTTAAGACTTAAGTCCATCCACCAAATTGTTTTTATATGTCTCCTAACTAACAACAACAACAGCACAGATGTGCAAATCTGTTTGAATTGTCCGTTGATTGATCAATGTTATGATACAGATCATTTGTATATTAAAAAGTAAGCAATATATGAAGAGGTTGTCATAATGCATAAAGTCGTTACCGATACCTCGTGGCTATTTCGGTACAGAATTTTTCTTGAACTGTCTATAATAAATCTGTGTGTTTCATTTGACGTTTTCATATATAAACTGCCCGCCCTATCGTTCACTAATAATCATTATATGTTCAACTTTGTTCAGAAAGGTATGTCCAAAGTCCAATTGATCCTATTTGACGTTGACATGTTACCCGTTAATTTAACAATTGATTGTCTTGTCCTCTACAAGTATCTATCATCAAGAACTCTCCACTGAATTAATCTATGAATTCTGTTGACACTATTTAGACTATTTTAAATGAAACAAGTATTTCCATGGTATTATATCCTTCATATATATAGTGTCCTTAGCATGTACTTTCATATTATTTTTGGTGGTGTGATGAGTTTTTCAAGGCCATATCTTTTACTTTTGGACATGAATTAAAATCAATGAACTGAATATTATTGACTCCCGTGTTTAAAATAAAGACCGAATGGGAAACAGTTTTAAATGATTCATTTTGTGAAGCCGTTCTTAGATTGTTTCACATTTCATAATTCTATTATTTAATTGTAACATAATTATGTGTGCATCTTCATTTTAGGCGAAAGCCAAGAAATTGCTTGCAAGTAAGTTTTTTTAGCTTTAATTTTGCAGTTAATTTAGTTAAGACATTAGGATTTTAGTCAATTACAATTTACTGTAGTCTGATGACAATTGTTTTTTTTTTTATACGAGCTTAGATATATATTTAGTTTCACTTTTTTAGAAACTATATTTCTATTAGAAATGGATATAGTGAAATTTAATATTTTAGAAAAGGGACATGGCAAACCATCAAGAACTATCCAAACTTGACGGAGCACAACAATTGGATGGCAAAATGTTTAACGCCCGAGGTCAGTATATCGCAATCTTCAGTGAAAAACGCAAATAAAAAATGCGGGGTATTAAACCGATAAAGAACAATACATGAATATTATTCTATGTTTTCTATATTTTTCGTATAATAAGTAAACTGATGAAATGAAACTATTGTAATTTTTCTAGATAGGTTACAAATTATAAACGAATTAATAATGTTTATTCACACAATTTTTATTTGAAACTTAAATAAACAAGTAGAAATTCAGTAAAGATGTATATTAGAGTTATACTATATGTTAGGTCTGGAACAAATTGAAAGATAAGAAAACGGCAAGTGGCTTTACATTAGACGCCGCCATTCAAACTGGCGTTGATAACCCTGGTCATCCTTATATCTACACCGTCGGTGAGAATTTAAAATATTAATTATCAAACAATAATATGAATATTGAATAGCCATATACATATATACTGTTACAATAGTTTGTTTCGTGGTTAAATGATAAGGAATACGATTCTTAAAAAACTTTTTTTTTTAATCCATACCTATGACTCTATTCTTGGTAAGTCTTTTTGAACTTTAAAAATAAAATATTGCGATGTTCCTTAAGTCAGAAGTTATTCTTCA
>LQRL01168774.1:13003-25054 GCA_001703475.1 Hydroides elegans | reverse complement strand
CCTCCCCAACCCACCCCCTCCTGCGGCCACCATTTATATCCGCCCATGATCTTTACATCGAGGCACTTGTCCACCCAACGACCGTTTTTGAAAACGTGCAACCGAATGAGCTCATACCAAATAGGAAAAAATTTACATTAGCACATCATATAGACGTGGTGTTATTTAAAAGGTTAATGTTTAAGTAGCTTTTCATTATTCAAATCTAAATATTTATTTTCATTACTCTGCGCTGTTTTTTTTGCCTTGCGGTTGTACTCAACACAAACTACAAATAAACATATTCAATATTTATTTCGATTAATAAAGTGATTTATATATTGCAGGAAGAAGCACGTCTACAGTGCCAAAGAGCTGAACCGGAGTTTGAAAGTCTACAACAGTATCAAAATAGACGAAGCGATAATAGAAGAAGAAAGTAACATTGATCTAAGTATGTTCGAGAAAACCGGAAATGCCCCGAGCAGATCGCAAACCCATCCGGATCTGCTTAATCCACAAAATGGCACCAAATCATCCGATACAATGCCAAAACCGAACGATAAGGGATATGATAGTTCATATTATGCGAAAACCTCATCTTTACCACATGGTCTGTTAAATACATTTCCGTCGTTTGTGTACAAAAATAAGTTTTCGCTTGAAGACGCTGTGTGTATGCTTCGCGAAATGGACAAAGAGGACAACTTTTCGCGCGTGACGCAAGCGTATCAATATAGGGGAGAAGTGGATGATGATATTGATGATAAAAATGACGATTTACATATCGATAATATCGTGATAAATGGATACAAATCAGTGAATTCGGTTCTCAGGACTCGAAGGTCGGTAAACAGTGAACGAAATAGTGCTATCAGGAATAGTTCAGTTAAAAGCGAAAGGACAAGAAGTCTTCTAAAGGATGCTACCGAAAAATACGAATCGAACAATAGTGATAGCGCGACCGATTCTGTCAAAGACAAGAATAGTGAAAATGATAGCGAAATTGTGAACAAGGAGGATTCCCGTCTGTCTGATAAATCTGTCGATAGTGCTATTTCATCAAACGCTGGAAGTCAATTGAGTTTAAAAGACACTTTGAGTTTCAAAAGTGACAGCGAAAGTAATCCAAATGTGTCAGATTCTTACATTGTACTTGATGATGATTCTGAAATTACAGAAGTAACTCATTTATAATATCTGTAGTGAGTCTAGTTATAATCAAAGAATATTAGGACCTGGTCACACGGATTGCTTTATGGTGTTTTTTCCAGTGTATTTGTTAGCGAAAACTCAATAAACGCGCCTTTTGCAACGTCATTGGTCTCAAGGCACATTCAGCAAAAAGTGCTCGAAAAGCATTCCATGTAGTTTCATATGAATAAATATGATAAAAACCATTTCTTATATCTTGTACACAATTATTTTATTAAAAATTCCCGGATATTATTATGCAGATATTACTGAGCAAATAAATCAAATGCAAGTAAGCTGATACGTTTTATGATAAGTCGATTGCCTATGAATCTTACATGAATTGCATTTTGTCAATAAATATGAAATTCAAATATGAAAGCATTTTAAATCAATATATATATATCTATCTAAACTCTACGTTGCAAAAGTACATATTAACTCGTTGTACTCTTGAATCACACGCGATTATTTTTATTTACAGTTATTAATCTTAATTTATAGCAAGCTTCTCACATCTCATACCGACCAAAATGTGTCACGTATTACTCGATATAGTTTGATTCTACGACTTAAGATTATAACTCGCAAAATAATCAAAGGAAAACCTAAATAGAATTACAACTATATATTCTATACAACACTTTGTGACGCATACGGGTTAGGTGTTAGTTGTAACTCAGCGTCATCCTCATTTTCAACCGCCCTATCCCTGTGCAATTTCACATGGGGGTCCTTAACAACGCTTAGTAACCCGTCACCACCTTCTGCTTGCTCACTATTAGCAACGGCATCCGTGGATGATTCTCCAAAGTCTTTCGGTGGATCGATTACATTCGCAACCGCTGCTTGTATAACAGTGTCTTGTGACTCGGTTTCCGAAACGGAAGGTGTATCACTGTATTCCTCGCTCGGCGGAATAACCGCTTCGAGATTATCGTACGCCGGATTCTCGTACGCGGCGGGATTCTCGTTTGCCGGTATTTCCGCCGCGAGATTAGCGTACGTGGGATTTTCGTACGCCGCCGCACCACCTGGCGGCGGAACAGCCGCGAACGATGTTTCCACTTCCGGTGACGCATCAGCGACGTCACGTGATATAGCAACGCCGCCATTTCGACTGGCTCCAACGCCGTTCGTCGTGACTTCCGGTACACCGGTACTCATTGAAGGCGGTCGACTGAATGTCCGGTTCTTATTGTCGTCGTATAGAGGTGTTGATAAAGCGGATTCGTGAGCGTGGAGAGGCTTGCTGTTGTCTTCGAACGCGGCTCCGTGACCGTTCATGTTGACGTAAGTGTATTCGTTCCCGGCGTCTTGTGTCGGGCTCGAGGTGTTGGCCCAAAGGTCGTGGCGTCCTGGTTTCTGGACGGGCTTGTTGCGCTTTCGCCTATATCTGAATAAAAAAATAGTTTCTTATTCGACGACACTTAAGATGTCAACTTTATAGAATTACTTTGTTTATATTGATTGAATTGTTCTGTAGAACATTTAAATGCAATTATGACAGAGGATTCGTCGCAGAAAATTGTACTTAAAATAGTTTCTTTGTCCATCATATGAGGATTCAACACTGATATCAAAGACAGGTAACTCACGATAAAAATAAAAAAGTTTTGCCAACAAATATTTGAATACATATGGATATATCTAATGTCAGTTACCGTAGGAACAGTACGCCACATATAATAAGTGCTATGAGTAGAAGTAGTGCTATGACGATTCCTGCGATCATTCCTCCATCAGTACCTCCGCCTCCGCCGCCACTAGACTTGGAACGTTTTGGACCTAATATTTAAGCATAATCATATCATGCCTGAAATTTGTCATAGAAATCTAGACATAGAAAACATGATATAATTTTGGTCACTGCAATGGTTAATGATAAATAGAACACAAACGCAAAGGTGCGAAAGACGCAGCTATTAATTCATCTTCCATAGAGTTTATATAAATTTTCTATAATATGTTTTATTCTAAGAACAGAAGTGTATCAATTTAAATAATCAAATTTTGTAAGTAAATTCATGTGCCCTCAGCAAACAGATTGTTTTGGCTTGTAAATTCATATTGTGTTCAGAAACATTTAAATTTACAGCTTGAAATGTTAGACACCAGTCCCGACTTACCGCCCACAACTTGTATAGTTGTTGTCATCTCATCCATATCGGACATTGTGGTTTCTCCTGAATCCACATCAAATCCTTCGGTTGTTGACCTTACTGTTGATGACGTCATTTTCGGTGTTTCTGCCCTGACGGTACTGGTCGTTTGTTCTGAAGTTGTTTCTGCTTTTGTAGAAGAAGCAGTTGTTGTTGGTGTAGTAGAAATAGTAGTTGTTGTCGGTAGGGTGGTAGATGATTGTGTGGTCTCAATCGGCATGGCTGATGTAGTATCCATAGCCATAGTTGACATTTTCCCTGAGGTAGTGGTTGATGATTGAGTAGTTTGAGCTTCGCTGGTTGTAGTTGGTTTATTGGTTGTTTGTTCAATGGTTGTTGTCTCCATAACCGAAGTTGTTTCTATAGCAACTGTGGTCTCCTTGGGAACAGTTGTTTCCGGAAGCGGATCTTCATTTTCAACTTAAACGAAAAAAAGGGGAAGATTGTATGAACCGTTTATAGCATTAGATGTTTTCAATTGTGTCTGATGTTAATTTAAAAAAAACGTTTTCTTCGACAACATTTCCTAGCAACCCACAATATCATGGTAGAATTTTTTTATGATGTTCAAAAGTTTTGTTTCAATAAAATAGATATTACGCGAATACACTCAGAAGCGATAATCAAACATTCTCTTAGGCAAATCTGCCAATAGTTTTACTTAAATAAAATGTGAACTTAGCTTACTTTTATAATACATTAGGAATCCCTTATGTGGTATCACACGACCATGCGACACAAACGTCATTTGCAGGTGTTCATAACGGAAACCATGCGGCAACTGAATCGATCGATGCGTCAAATTGCCACACAACGTATACGTATGAAACGGCGAATTCGATTCGACGATCTGAATCGATTCATAACAACCACGTGTTTGCCGCGCGTATAGGTCAAGGTCGTAAAAGCGGATTTCAACTGTTGCGTTTTCACCGCGTGGTATTATGTCAAGGTCACAGTTTTGACTGCGTGGGTAGGGTTGTGGGTAAGCTGGGGATGCGATGAAGCCCTCTGGGCGCGGGAGACGGGTTGATTGGCAGATGTCAATGGGAGCTGGAAATGTGAAACATAATATACATATTTATGTATGAAAGTGAACAGGAGTTGATTATGCTCGAGGTAATATTTTGGATAATGATTATGTTATATTGATGCTGTTATATAAATAGATGACATTACTCATATGCTCTTTTATGTTATACCGAAAGACATGCAATGACGTATCTCTCCCCATTCGGATCTAATTTTAGAAGTATACCATTTGCGCCCCGGTTCATTTTCAGGATCCATGTTTTGTATTGTCGCATAAATTACATTATCAAATATGGTATTCAACCCCCCAAAAAATCAAAATATGTTAATAGAAAAAGAAATCTGAAGTGTTATCAAACAGTCATCAATATTCTTACCTGGAACACACATATACTCCACAGTCAAGCCAGCATTCTCACTAAAACACTTGGAATGTGTAAACAATAAATTCAATTGAAACGTGCACGTTTCAAATCCAGAACAGCGGTCGGACACTTCAGCTGTTACATCGTCTGAGCAGGACCACAGTCCATCAATTGGTTCGTTGCATGATCCAGGTTCTACGTGGTATGTGGCTTTTTCTATTACAAATATTTCATCAGATCCAATGCATTCAAGCTCAAGGACTTCGGTTGAGCATCTGTCTGCTGATGAAACTGGAAATTGGGAAAATGAATGTTGAAGCAGAAACCAACGAATGTATAAAGAATGAATAAAAATTACATCTCAATTTTATGAACAAGTTTTCATCAAGCTTTGATAAACCGGAATTGCATTATTTTCCAGTAACACCCTATAAAACCATATCAGTGAATGTAATTAAAAATAAATTTCATGGTTTGTTTTGAGTCAAGATTTGACGGTGATGATTCATTAACGTTATTTTCGAATATTTTCGAAAAACACTGATAGATTAGCAAGTTAGAACGCGTTTACTTCTCGCATACATCTTTAGAGCATGCCTGTTAATGCATTGCTTTTGAGAAATATAAAAGACAAAAACACTAAAACGCTCGTTGCGTTTAGAATAACTCGAGTAGTCTCATATAAGGTTTCCTAAACGAAATATATTGGGAGACAGGAATTATTTTGGAAAATTGCTCGTATTTATTGCTTCTGATGTAGTCAGGCCCTCAGTCAATCCATGGAATATACCTTCATATGACGGGAACAATACTGGCGGCGGAAGGGTAGTCGTCGGCTCAATAGATGAAATGGTAGTTGTTACTGTTGAAGTGGTTGTGGTTGGAGTGGTTGTAGTGGATTCAGTGGATGGTTGTGGAGTGGTTATAGCCGACATCATTAATGCGTTGCTGGACCCATTTGTACCACCGAATACTATAACAAAAAACGGCACAATCAAAACATAGAAATATATTGCCCCTCGTTTTAATAACAATGATTACCCTTTGAATACGAATGATTATCTAGATTTATATGGTGACAAAAGCACAGGGAAAATATCCCGAAATTTATATTAATTCTACAAGTTTATCACATTTGCAGCGCACTCATTCTTAATGTGCTGAGAAATAGTTTAAAACAATTCAATAAATTCTATTCATCGCAAATTTACCTTTATAGCGAAACATAAACCCTCTATGCCCCGAATTAAAAGCATCAGCTCGATATTCCACTTCTACAGCGGACGCATTAAACTTCATCGGCCCATCCGCATTCTCCATATCACCGCAATACTTGTAATAGAAACTCAAACTGATTGGATCCGAAAACACGATATTGTCATAGCAACCCGATGATGATCGACTGTGCATATCTAGGTCAAGTAACGTCATTGTGACGTATGCTGTGGGGTCGGTGGGTGATAGAGTGCTACGGCATATTGAGTTTGAGTTGTATGGGTCTGGATATCCGGGAGACGTTATATAGCCTTCGGGTGGTAGCTGGGTGGTACCGGCGCATATATCCTGGATCGTGGTATCTGACATATAAGAAATGTGAAACATTGTATTAAATGTCAGGGTTTAACTATATGGTATTGAAACTTATCAAATACATTCGTTGCTGAAAGCTCTCTCACAGCTCTTGATGAATGATCATGCTGATTTTGTAGAGAATACAATAACGATAGGCGATTAATTACCAAATAAACATCTAGTGTGGCATCGATCCGTTATCCAAGGTCCATACAAAAAGTCTCATTATTTAAACTGAAATATACTACATACCTGATAATTTTACAATATTAGCGCATTGAAATATTTTGAAGAATCATGTCTTACCTGCGACACACTGATATCCAACCAGCAGCGACCCCTGCTGACAATGTATCGGCATCGTCTCTTCATTCACTCTGAAACTACACTCCTTCCGTCCCGTACACAATTCCGTTATTACGTTGCTGACGTCATTTTGCGAACAAACTGCGAGGGAATTTCCAGAACACTCTGTTGTTGGTCGGGTGCCGAATGACGCGTTTTCGATGATGATTGTTTCTTCGGTTGAACACGTGATTGATACAAAGGCGTCGATGCATGCATCTTTGTATGTAACTGTAAAGAATATGTTTTGGGAATATCAGTAACAATTTTTTGGTTATAGTGGAACGAAAACATATAAAGAGATAAACGGTCTTTGTGTATGATTGTAAAATGATCATTAGCTAAAAAAGGATGGATACACTTCTACATTTCTTAGTTGGCAATATTCTATGTATGTATTGTAATATAACCTATCAAAATATTTTCTGTTCACATTCGATAATATTTATTTATTTGCAGAATATTCTAGAAAAACTTAAAAAATCAAAATGTTCAAAGGGTTCAAAGGTTGATTCGGCACATGACCCATCGGCTCAAAATACCACGTCATAATTTTTTAAATTTAAATTTTAAGTCTTTCAACCAATAATAGCTTGAGCTTACCGCCATTTTCAGTCCATGACCGGTTCTCATCGACGGGAACGGAAGTTGAAGTAATGATCGGGGTCGAGGTTGTCGTCGGTGGTTCCGTTGTGGTTTCGAGTTTTAATTGGGTTGTTGTGGTCGGTATGGTTGTAGTTGTGATGTCTTTGCTTGAAATGACTGTGCAAAAAATAATTACCATACATAGACGTCTACGTGTCATGTTGAATTATAAGTTTAATCAGGTTTTTTGTTCAAATTTGCTATTTGAGAATATTACCTGTGAATAATGATGAGGTTTAGGAATTTGTGTTTTCGTAAGTTATTTAATTATGCACAAAGATTAAGCATCTTCTGTTACGCGGACAATATCCATAACAAAACGCATAACGAAGACTAGATAAACAGTGCCTTGTTCAATGAAAGATATCTATGCACACCTTGGAAATAGATCAGGAATCCTTTAAAACTATTAGGTAACCCATCCGAAACGAAGAACAAATCCACTTCTTCCAGAAAATAACCCAGCTGTCCATCATCAAAGCGGTACATATCACCACAGTACTGCGTTGTTTCGGCTGGATTATTGGGGTTCCGAATGTACAGAAAATCATAACATCCGGAAGTACGCCGTGCTTCCATTTCCACATCAAGAACTTGAATATGAATCAAGAATCCAGCTGGAGGGACTATGTTTCGCTCGCAGGTTTTGCCTTTGCCATATGGAAGCGGGTATCGTGGGCTCGTGATATAGCCTTTGTCGGGTCGTAGCTCTTTGTCGCTGCAAATGTCTACGAAGAGTCCAACTGCAACAAACGAAGCATTGGGATATTTATAAATATAGCTACATTTCCCATGCGAAATAAGGGGTATTATTCAGAATTATTAATTCCCTAAAAATATTTTTCAAATCAAAGCTATTTTGTTGCATTTGGGTATTTACAAGACTGTTTTGAGAATGTCTAAGGACGCTGACCCAACTTTGCACGATTTTTCATGTCATTTTGTTATCTAACAATTTTTTAATTGTATTTATTACATACGCCATTGGTTAAAATAAAAGCAAACAAAAACAAACATGTATAATAAAGAATGTGCATACCATGTTCACATATATAGATGACTTCAAGCTTGCTTCCAGCATTGACACAATCTCCATTCGCTATTTGTAGACCAATCCTCTGCGAGCACACTTGCAGTCCACTACACGCTCTTGCCACTTTGTGCATTGCATTGTCGGTTGAGCAAGTGTCCGTTGGAAGACGAACACCGGAGCCGCATTGGGGTGTGATGCCATAGCCGAAAACGGCGCGTTTTACGACAATCAGGTGGTCATCCGGGCAGGATATACGTAGCCTCTGGCCGGTGCAAACTTCAGCCTGGTATTCTGTGAGAGAAGAATGATGAATAGGTTGCTTGTATTGCAAGGTGAGGTCTGTATATGGAACAATTATTGAACAAATTATGAAAAAGGGCATGACATACGAATGATAAATTTGGCCAAAATCAACTGAAGGAGATATTATTTTGCATTAGCTTGCCATAGAATGGAAAAGGGTTGATTATTCTTTTACCTAAGAGGGTATCATTTTTACCTTTGACTGGCGGAGAAGTAGTACCAACAGTGGTGGGTGCTAATGTAGTAGTATTTTCCATCAGGCCAGGGTTGGTTGTAGTGGAATTTTCCATGAGATGCGGTGTAGCAGAAGAGGAATTTTCCATGATCGGCATTTTGGTAGTAGTGGAATTTTCCATCAGAAGTGGAGTAGCTGTTGGTACAGTTGTACTCGGGATGGCGGTCGTGCTTGTAGCTGTTGTGTGTCTACCCCATCCCATGGCAACCGTTGTAGTGGAAGTTGTTACTGTCGTTGTTATGTTATCTTCTATTTCCTTTTCCTCTTCAGTTACAGCAGTAGTTGTTGCTTTTGTGGAACTAGACATAGGATGGGTAGTGAAAAATCCTTCGTCTATTTCCGTGATTTCCGATTCATCTCCGGAGAATTCCGATTCGGGAATGGTTGTCATTTCTATTTCGTCAACTGGAACCTGCTCTTCGTGAACTGAGTAATTGAAATATTAACATTTTATAGGTACAGTAAACGAGCTTTATAACTTTGCATCGTGCGGGCGTGCGGGCGTGCGCAAGATAGAAATTTAGCGTGGAAATTTCGATTTAAGCGTGCGGGCGTGCGAGCGTGCGGGCGTGCGGGCGTGCGGGCGTGCGAGCGTGGACAAAAATGAATTTAAGCGTGGAGTAATAAGCGTGCGGGCGTGGAGTTTTAAGCGTGCGGGCGTGGAGTGGCAAAGTTATAAAGCGCGTTTACTGTATGTACATGAAAAATGACCTATTTCATAGTTAGTAATAGATAGTTCCTATAGTTTCTATTGATAACAATTATAAATTTTTGCACTTAAAGCTATTTGAGCACCATAAATATTTCGGATTTGATCAGTAAAAGAATTCGTAAAATCATAAATACATACTGAATACCTGTGTGTATGTGCTCAACTGTATTATTTAATGTATATATGCCTTCATAATATGATGCAAAGGTTATTTGTGTGAGATTCCAATTTTTCGATTTAAACATTTTGCATTTTGATGTTGAAAATAAAGATAAAAAAAAGAGGATAAAAAGAGGAAATGAAAATACCTACTTGAATAATGGATGAGAAATCCTCTCCGGAACAACCCATCATTTTGCGACTTGAACGCAATGGATCCATCCGTAAAACTGATGGTCCGTCCTCGCCCGGCCGAAAATACTCCACAAAACTGATTGGCGAGAAAATAATTATTATCGATGACCTCCAAGCGATCAGTACAGTCATCAAATTCAAAGTCCCAGTCGAGAACGATGATTTCGACTTGCAATGGTGCTGGATCCGGTGATAAATTGAGTTGGCAATCCATATTTGCGGGATAAGAATCGGGATAACCCGGACTTTTGAGATAGCCCTCTGAAATTAGGGAGGCGCGGGTTGTGGAACAGATGTCTTGAATGGATGTTTCTGAAAAAAAAATTATCATGTTAATTAAAGATGACGAAATATTAATCAGCTCTCTATAACAAAGACACAGAAGCTGGAAGTTTATATAAGTATAAACAAAAAAAAAAACACATTTGTTGCACAAAATAAATTATTGCACAAATTATTATTACGTAAATGAATGAAACCTCTTTTCACTGAAAGCGATGCAGCGATTACATAAACTTCTACAATCACTTTTAACGCATATGATACATACATGTATGGCGAAAATGACCAGCTAAATTTAACATACACCCTTCAAACATTAATTTGACGTCTAACTTAGTTATTTATTATTGACTCTCACCTTCAACACAACTGTATGTAATCACCAAACGGTTGGCGTCCGACTCTTCACATTCTCCGGAAAACTCGTTATGATTGAGTGTGAAACTGCAACGCGGTACCCCGTGACATTTTGATATCACTTTGGTTAAAGCATCAGAATCTAAAATGATAGGTAAAATATGATTATGTGATAACCATAGCATGTTTCCATAACCATAAGAAAATACTGCCTAAAATTAACGAACGAACGTCGTATTTTACTTTCAATCATAAGTTTGCTTGTGAAAAGCACACAGATACATAGCTGTATTCAGTCGCAATTTGTAGGTTACTCCATGTTTCTAGTTAATAAATAACTCGATATACGTTGAAACGTCAAAGAGGAGGCAATCCCGAATATGAAAATCTAAGTTTTCATATAGGCAACCGAATGAAAGTGGCTTTGCGACATCGCCAATAATGATGCTGTATATATTATTGAGGTAGCATCTTTTTATCAGATTAAATGTGCAAAATTTTAAATCATTTTAAGAATATTTGTATCGTACCTTCGCATGGTGTTGTAACCTCTCCGCATGTATCATCAGGGCCATAGACCGCGGCTACGATAACCGGAAGGTAATCAAACGTCGGGCAGCGGATGCTCACTGTATTTCCTGTGCATGTTCGCTGCTCGAAAGCTGCACAATATATTTGATTATATTGTTTTGATTGTCATTTATAAAACGTATGCAATGTAATATGCATGTTTCAAATGTTTCAAATATTTTATTATGAAACATCAATTTTGGCTGTGTATATATTATTGCAAATATATTCTCACCCCAGTTAGCAACACGCGTGCTTATTGTGTTAAAAACACAGAAATTATTTGCATCACGTATTACTTTATGAATGAAAAATAAAAACTAAGTTATAATTGGTTCAATTTTTTTCATATTATATATATCCGCATCATTATTAATGTGAAACATCAACTACTTAGCCGCAAAGTACCGTATCAGATCTTGTTCCTATCGCGATAGAAACATGATCGAATTCATGATCTCCTTAAATAGACCATGACACGAAGTTATGTCAAAAGACTTTCAAAATGCCAAGGATTTTAGAAGTCGATTTCTGACCCGATTTCAGTGATAACATTCCACATCGTTTTAAATTTGACTTTCTTATAATTATGTGACAACTAAATCGTAAAACGCAAATAATGCAAATTTGGTATCCTGAAACAAAATAGATTTCGAAATTTATCATAAATGATCTGCTGCAATTGCGATTGCTTAAGTGAGATGTATATTAAGCAATGTAAGTTTATGGTGCTTAACTAATTTATTGGTTATTTGTGATTATTTCTTTTATTTTGATACTACATTTAACTTCATAAATTGACATAATGCATCTCAGCTATTACGGCTTTTATGTCACGTAAAATGGATCACTGTCATGTGATTCATGCTAAAAATAGCAGGTTTATCGATCAGACATTTGCATTTTTCAGG
>LQRL01168767.1:2076-22627 GCA_001703475.1 Hydroides elegans | reverse complement strand
GCATTCTAACTACTCCAACCTTATAATTCTTATTATTATTTTATTATGTTATTATTTTACTATAACACTGCAAATCACATGAAGATTATATTCTCTTGCATACACAGCTAAAATAAAAATTATAGATACATTATGATGAATACAAGTTTCATAAAACAAAACACAAATCTATGTAAAGTCTATGTTCATGTTATGTTATTAAGAGCTAAGTTGGGATGCTCTAACCCTATGGCATTGTCAAATGATTTTGACATTGTATAGTAAGGTTTTAATGTATTTTTTACATTGATGAAGACACACAACTATGTCCATAGCCACAAATGTACAATACTGGAACTTTCATTATCATAAAACACAAAATGACACATAAAACACAACATGACACATAAACATGGACTATCGTTTTATATTTTTCATCAATTATATGAATTTAGCTCATTAAATGAGTTCGTTATTATGAAAGAAGAGAGTATTTAAATGCTGTGGCATGAAGTCATCGACTGAGTGCATTTGGCTAAAACACCTTATTATAAGAAAAATCTTAATGAATGAATGAATGAATGGATGGTTTTCTTATTTATGATCAAGGGGATGCTTGAATATAAGCCTAATAAAAAAGACATTTTAATCTAACGAAAATGATAATTTACATCGCGTCGTCAGTTAAACATGTAAATAGCTAATAACTTGTAGGGTTTGTATATAAAATAGTTTAAATGAAATTTAATGTGATAATTGTTAACAATGAACACATTATATACATTTCATATATAACTTCACCTCCATGTCAATATCATAACGGACATAATACGCCAAATGTTATGAACAACACAAAACAAACAAAATTGTTCCATACCTGCAACTCTGTATTTTTAAAATTTATCGCCGCAATAAAGCTATTTGTGTATGAGTTTTAAGCGCATTATAAGTCGATAGCTTCGTACAAATTCAGGCGTTCATATTCCACACATACACCTGTTTCACTATCAGCAACAGGAGCCATGTAAAGCGGGGCATCCTCTTCGTTGTCACCATTGTGAATGTCAGCTCTCAGTGGGGTAAGGTATTCTGCAGAAATGTCTGGAATAGTCGGCAACCCCTCCGGATGACGAGCTATATTTACAGGGACTAGATAGTCCGGGGACACATGTGGGCTTTCCGGTCGACGGTGTGGTGCATCATGGACTAAATAGTCTGGGAGTGCTTGTGTGCCGCCTCCGGATTGTTGAATCATGGTATTTTGTATCGATCTTAAACAAAACAAAGCATTGTTTGATATAACCAGACGATCAAATAAACTTATTAGACTTTAACTGTAATCCGCCACGAACTAATTAAGAGATATATTTTTATTTACATTTTCAGTCTTATAGTTGTATGTTCAAAGTAAAGTAATTGTTTTATAAATTCACATTAACCTGTATATAAACCAGGCAATGGCGGTTATTGCCACGCTTATTGCCGATAACCCTAGCATCGCGAGTACAATCATCGAGATGCCTTCATTGTCATGATCCGTATCTACAACATGCCACAATATCGATTTGTTATAGTTTCTTTATTCAATTGTTTAAACTATAATACTTTTATTGATTAAATTAGGTAAGTAAATTGTTTAGTTATTTATGTGTATTTGTAATACAATAAATGGTTAGAATGAATAACATCACAAATGATTAAGGCTAGCTGTAATGATGCTAATTTGAATGCAATACATATTTCAATTGGCTACGACAAGCTTAGACGATATATTCTAAGGCCTTGCAGTATTTGAGTGGTGATCAGATTCATCTGTTTATACATACCTGGAACAGTAGCTGCATCTCCTTCGTCAGTTTCATATGTTGTCGCATCCGAATGTTCAGTATACTCCGATGTTGATAGTTTTATAGTGAGAGTTGTTTCATGGACTTCGTTTGGGAAACACATGGCCGTTGTATGCGATGGTTGTGACAATCCTGTCAATACAATGCTTGAGTTTGTGCCATCATAGTTCATTTTGGTGATTTCGGTTTTACCGCTGAAATATGATATCATATGAAACAACTTGAACCAATAAAGTGCAAGTTTTTACGTCAGACTGATAAACTTTTTCCTAGTGATTTAGCTTATGTCACGTATGGTATTTTATCAATGATGTTAATAACTAAGACAACAAAGCTATTCCTCAAAAAGAATGAAACTATCGGCGTCCGAAAAGATTTATAGCTTCAACTAACTTACTTTGACCAATGTCCAACAAAAAGCTCTCCTCCTGCTGTTGCTATGGGGCATGGCACAGTCTTTCCTGATATGATTTTAGCGCCAGTTCCATTCGTACCCATGACGCCTATTTGGTTATCAAATTGTTCAGCCCAAAACAGTTTACCAGCTGTATTGCAATATATCTTATATGCCATATATAATGAAAAATAACAGTCATTTGCAACGCCTATTCATGAGTGAAATTGTTATTGCAAAAATAATTATAAACATTCACTGCATCAAACACATACCATTTTAGCTTACATCTGTCATAGTAGTCAACTTAGTATTAATTGATGTATGGATGAATAGAAAAGTTTTTTTAGGATTTAACCTTTTAAATTCGTAACAACATAAGTTAAACAAATGATCAGATCTAATATTGATATGAATGTTAATACATATTTCAGCTAAAAATTCAGTTAAAAATCTATAACATATTGATCAATAAATTTTATCGTTATTGAGGTCAAAATATGCTATACTGTGGCACGACTAAAAATGCGATTAAATTGCATTTTAAAAAGGAAGCATAGAACACAATAGAATTATTTTCAAATAAATACATAACGATTTAAAAGTTGCGAAACATATACATGTTTAGATCAAGTACAATTACTACTAATGGGTTCACGATTTAATTTTGCTTACAACTTTATAATTAATCGTTTTACCTCCCTTCAAGTGTTCTACCATGCATTCTTATTTTATTATTTGAGAATTGGGGGGGGGGTAAAGAGACATAACAAATGTCTTGTTTTTAGTTTTTTGCAACACATGACCAGTTCTTAGTTGTTTTATATTGACTCATTTGAAACCAATATAATGATTGAGAAATATGTTATTTCAATTTACATAATCCCGTGCTAAGGTATAGGATGTGTTTCATAAGTTCGACATCTGCTGTAAGAACGATTATCAATTGCTATTTATCTATAAAGATGCATATGTCATATTTCGAAATGCCGATTGAATGTGCATTATTTTATATGTGAATGTCGATAAATTTGATTTATGTGAATATTCCAAAACTAGAATTATTTAAGCGCAGTGAAAAACGTATATAAAGCATTTTTTAGGAGGGTCATAACGACGTACATTTAGCTGATCTAAAAATTATTAATTATTTCAAAATGAAAAATAATGTACGGTTCATGACTTTTATATGACTATTACTAGTCATTTAAGTCATATTAAAATGTCCTGAAGTGGATATGTATAGCACGAGACTAGTTAAACGCAGTACACACGTTATTCACCCCACACATCCTGCTTGATAGCGATTGTCTCGTCTTGTGTTATATAACTCTTCCGATAAATTGACGTTGAACCCAAATCACTAAAAACTACAAGTTCCCCATTGTGATCAGCATCCATGCCGCACAAGTTGTCGATGTTCCTGGTGGTGATTGGTGCTGTGTAATTGTTGTTCAGGTCATACCGCTAGTTGCCCCAATCAAAAGAGATTCATTACAAGAACGTTTGTCTGGAAAAAAAAACAAAACGGTTTCAATCAATGGTTGATATAACACACATGCTTCATCGGCCTTTTATGTATACTTAAATGTTTGGTATACAAAACAATGGAGATCATCGTGCATAAATGTTCATAGTCTATTATATATTAGGATGTATTATTGGGATTAGTAAGTATTAAGAATTATTATTGTTAGATTCGAAACTCGTGTTTTTACTTTACTCAGTTATTTTCCAAGTCATAATTTCCCTTTTTATTACATACTTGACGCAAAAACATAAATAAATTAACAGTATATTAAAACTCAAACTGATTAAACAACTTCAAATTAGTGTAAAGGAATATGATAGGAAAAATAATAAAGGATTAAAAACATGTGGCTGAGCTTGGGATCGAACCGGGGTCCGCAGCGTTCATAAAGCTTTGTGAGAGTCTATCGGCCAAATTAGTCTCAAAATAATAAATTAAATGATTTTTTACTCGTCAATTATTGGATTGATTAAAAGATTATTCAAATCATAAAACTATAAATACTTATATTAATAATAATAGTATGTTTCAAGCAAAATGATCACATGTACATCATAAGGGAAAAAAGCCCTTACCCCTGAGCTATTGCGCGCGTATACAAGAACATTGTTAATTAAATATGTATAATTCTATTATATGTATGTAATGCATGAAATACAAAATTTCAGTTCCATGCATATAGGATATCATTGCCCTAGGGAAGCCGAGTTTGAACTCATCTTTCGGGTTCTTTCAATCTAAGCTGCCATCGTGAACTAACAACCTAGGTGTATTTCTATTATTTCCATTATTTTTACAAAGTATTGATATCGAAATACATATTTTGATATTTCTGTATTCGTATACAAATCTATCAATTTTCAGAAACACAAACTTTCTCCATTTAAGATATATAGATAATTTAGAGTTAAGATATTACACTAAACCATATGCTGCATCATTGCATTTTTTTGAATTACTTACCGCCGTTTGCAAGATAAACAATCTTTCCAAAAATGAAAAAAAGAAACAATCCAGTCTGTCCGCGCGTGCATAATAATTGCTAATCCCATTCCGTCATTTAAAAATAATTTAGTCATACAATGTTAAATATATAACACTTGCTATCTACGGATTGCTCGCATATGCATAACTTCATTTATGAATTAAGACAGTTTTTTTAACATTGCTAAAGCAATTATACTTCGTCATTTTAAAAAATCAAACGTTCACTTTCTTTATAAATGGTTATAAAATCAGCGATAACGGTGTGTATTCATTATCTAAGTTGTATTATTTGAGATAGCTTTCGCTTTTAACAAAATTAATAAAAAGCTATTTTTTAGCTTCCCACTAAAGTTTTGTTGATTTAGATAAGTGATTGGAACTCGTATCAGTTTAACCTTAAATGATTTGTGTAAGTCACGTAATCGAATCAAATTGATAAACACTTGATGGACTTTATAGATAGATTTGATTGATTGATATACGCTTCATGCTATAAACACTATTTTTTTTGGTTTTCAGTTCTATACTTTTATTAAAGAAATACCAACTTCATATTCATGTAAGATCATTGACAGTAAGATATAATTTTACGCACATGTAAAGGTGCGTCAGATGACGCGGATCCTTATCATTGTTTATCAACATTTTGATAAAATACAAGCACATCAGAAATGACTTGATTCGGAATATATGGTGCGATGTAAATTACATTTTAGATGAATTTCTATACAGCAACTTGTTTTGATCAGTTGAAACATTATACTTTATTTTTATGTATTTAGTTCTCAGTTAATAGATTAATAATTGTTTTTTATTGACATCCGGTCCCTGTTTTGATCATGCATTCAAAACGTAAAGGACTAAAGCTGCCTAGCTTATCATAGTCTGCCTGATATCTCCATGTTGTGTATTGCTGATTATTCCATAGTTTAGACTCAACATATACACATTTTTCATCAAACAATACTGGATAATGATTACTTTCCGAGAGTCGTGCTTTTAATGTTGGTATAGAGTAATTAAGCGTATAATAAGGAACAATAAAAAACATAGAATAACTTTATATTGTCAGGAAAATCCATAAAAGTATTCGCCAATATAGAGAATGCCTGGGAGATCAATATATTTTCTGTTTTTTTTTATGCAAGACAACATTAATAGAACAAAAACTCGATCAAGCTTTCAAAAATGGATAATGCTCTTATGAATTTAACTGAGCAAATCCCTACTTATAAGTTTAGCCGGATTATAATTCATGAATATATATATATATATACATGTATATATGAAAGGCGGAAGTAGCTTTGCTCAGTTTATATACACTTTTCTAACACGGATCTCTGATATCGGGCTAAGCAGAAAATTAAGTAAGGTAGTCGTGGCCGACTTCCTCAAATGACACATACTTCCTCGACTATCACACACTTTCCCAACTAACACGTCGACCCAAATAACATTTTCAATAAATTCAACTCGCAACTACATAATAATTGGTACGATTTACCAACTCTACTGACATACTTCCTCAACTGACGCACTTCCTGTACTGACCAAAGTTGATTGGTATCATATAGTCAATATATTCACCTCGCAAATAAATACTTATTAGTTGGATTTACTTACTCTGCTGATATACTTCCTCATGTCACTCGAGGAACTGAGGAACTGACGAACTTTACTGACCCTTTTGGATTCAATTTGAAGTATTGGAACAGCAACCATAATAACTGGTTTTTTTCCCGACGCTGAATACATTACAAATGTGATGGTTTCAGTAAATGCATTGATCATATTGCACAGCAAAATAAATAAATATAAAGATAACCTTAGCTATTAAACGTTGTTTTTACGGCGTATAAGCAGGTGGTGACTGTATGATTTTCGGAAATTCATGTCCAATCCAGAGCTCATCTACCGGTTCAAAATATAATTCAAATAAGATTTTGAATAACATTACTATAACCATGGTTGATTATCAATTTAATCAGCGTTTTTCTTTTAACAAAAAAATATCCTCGTAATCAACGTGATCATTAGTAATAATTGTTATTTATCATAATTGTCATTGCATATATTGCACAAGATGGCATTTTAGCATATTTTGTATGGTAAAACTATTGGATTTCTAACTGTCACCAAGATTTCATTCGACAAGAGGTAGAATGGTTGCTATGAGTCATAATATTTGCAGGTTTAATATAAAAAATGCATTTGGAATAATGCGGTAAGCAACAAGAAAGACTAATCTAACCGTTGATCTATCTATGAGGTTAATATGTACACAAATTCATCAGTAAAACGAATTTGAAACAAAAAAACCATATCATAATAAACATTAAATTTAAGGAAATTAAGGCACGAGATGAGTGGTTTATCTGCTGTAATGAGATAACCTTTATATATATATATTTAGTACATGGTTGAAGCATTTTACATGGCATTTTCCCCCGGTCATTACCTTTTGTGAAAATGCCTGGGTGCGTAGTAATTGTATAGTTTTTTTCAAAATAAATAAAGATGACCATATCATTTCGATAAGATAAATCTTGCTCTGAAGGAAATTCGAGCCCGGGTGCCCTAACCACCATAGCTAACTCGCCTGGTGTATATGGGGTTCTTATTTACTCTTTAGAAATATGAACGAGTATATAATGACAGCTGAGCGTGATGTAGGACACACACGTCCACTTCGGTGAACTTGGACTAGTATTTCAAGTGTGACGTCAAAATTCAAATTCTACGAATGTAATCTTGTTAACTGCAGTTACTGAAAAGAATGTGGAAATATTACACACTTGTTTATGTAAAACCTAGGACCATACTATAATTATAATCCCAGGAAAAATGAACAAATACATTTATTTATTGTTTGTATTTTAACGCATAAAGTTTATTAAACGAACGCGTATAAAAGTGTAAGTCGGTTCCTAGCCTGGAATTAGAACATGTTGAAATGGACTGGTTAAGGGTTGAATTTTTGAATTAAAATTAATTATACACGAAGAGCTGTGATAAAATGCAAGAGTCAAAATGATGTGAAAAATCGGGTTGATAATGATGAAGCATGAATGGATATAATCGATAAAATCCCATGTTTAAAACATATGTATGGAGCTATTAACGGCATGGAAATTATACTCATCCCAGATATCATGCATTCAATTGAGCGAAGAAATCAATGTTTATATTTAAAAAACGACCAAACTGAATGACTATGTCCAAAGACTCTTTTGTATAACATCAAGTAACTTTGGACGAACTCCTATATCTACATAAATCGACAGGCCAATTTCGAAAGCACTGTCCAAAAACGTAAAGAGATTAATGTTTTTCCGAAATCATACGTCATGTTACGTTAGCCCTTTTACGCAACGTCACGTAAAGCTACGCAAAAACTACGAAAATATAGTTCACGCTTGAATCTCTAAAAAGTGTTCGAAAATAAGAAAATCCATGTTATAAAAGGAACAAAAACCTCAGGGTCTTTATAAAACTGGTTATAGGCCCAGAGGAAAGGGAAAAGTAAACTTCTATAAGATTCGTTCAATTCAAAGATTAACTGTATTCAAGAAAAGTGTAAAGACAGAGGTTATACCATAGATTCCTTAGGCTTCTATATAGGACGATCGTATTCATGTATGCGTTTAGTTTGGCACAGTGTAGAATACCTCGATTTCAATATCAGCATTGATATTGTACCTGTATTTCCAATAATTGACGAAATACCGATTGTTCAACTCGTTGAATAGAATTCCGATAAAAGACTCAAATCATTATATATAAATTAAAAGTGAGTTTGCAAAAGCAAAATGTACACTTTCACTTTCAAAATGGAAACATAAACTAATCAAGGTCTTGTCTAATGCTATTAACATTGGATACAAACTGGCAAAAAGAATGCGAAAAACTGTCGTTCTTTCACAAATCATCCCAAAGTTTATAAAACTCGGAGTATGTCATGACATTGAAGATCTTGTTACATCGTACCAGCTCAAGACGTGTTTGTTTTGGCAATCACAAATTTAAAACTCGTTTTGGAAAAACGAGATATACCCCACTTTTTTCTGGAGAACAAGGTCATTATAGTAAAAATACCTTTTCGAAAAACAGTTTTCAGCTGTCGAAGGATATCGGGTAACATGGAACTGATATGTTGTCGCAAGCAAAAAGCAATGCTTCTGGTCGTAGATCAAATACTGTATATGATCACAAAGAAGGCGAAATCTACCAGAACTTTTCAACAACACAGAGCCTAACATGTTTTTACATCGAAAATGGATGTTTTTCTTGGGAACATGGTATAAACGATGGCTAGGTAATTTACAAGCACGAAACAAGCATTGACAAAAGGACATGTAGCGAGGAAAATGTGATTGATAATACAGGATCATGCATGACTTGTGATGGTTAGGCACAATTTAGATCAAAATTGAATGTTGACGAAAAAAAGCTCCGATTAGTTGGATTAAGTCGTGAACGGAAAAATGGTTTTGTATTTTCAATTTAACTATTGAAGCGAATTCATATGTAAACTATCAATTTAAAAATGTATTGGTCCGATTATATTGACATTAGTAAATGATGAAAAATATGTATCTATTATGAGGGCATAGTTAAGTACAACACATGTTTTGCTCTGCCTATCATAACTATAGATGTGTTTTGTTTTCTTTGATGTTTTTGACATCGTTATATTTATCTGATGTTGAACATGAGCAGGCCGATTAGGAGCCAATAATTAGTTTGATTTGTATTGGATCTTTGTTGATAAAATGCATTGTTATACATGTTTATAGCTCTCTCACATATAAATTATTATATCTATGTACATATAATGATCTGACAATTATCAATAACTGCATCGATATATCTATCTTATAATTTCGTTTGATCAATCGAATATGTACCAGACCGCATTTTCATGAACAATAAGAAAATGTCATACAAAATTCTGATGTTAGATTCATTTGAATGGAAAATATATTTCTTTAGTAACACAGAAAGATTTAACGATATTGGTGAATGTTACAAGATTTGTGCAATTGATGAAGCTGGTGCAACCGTTTCTCACGTGATTGATTATTGTACGTGTAATATTGAAACTATGTTTCCACTGCTATAATGTTCATTATACTGCATTCTGAAACGCAGTTAAATCAAAACTAACAAAATCTTAACTTAATTGAAATAATCTAATTAATACGTTGTTTAAGCTTTACAAAATGATATCGCAGGCATCACTATTCAAATGAATTTATATTTCACAATCAAAACATTGTATCCTAGAGAAATAATCAAACACCTTCTGGTCAATAGATATGCCTATACAGATTATGACTACATAACGAAAATTAACTAAGAGGCCACAAAAAGTTACAATAGTAATGGATGTGTCAACGCTTATTAAATTATTGCAATGGATAGTTAGTGTAATCAAAATATAATCAACGCATGCACTTTGAGTGAAAGGCTTAGTGACTATTGATATTGGCTAAGATCCAAGTAAAACGACAATATACAAATAAATCAGCTACAGGGCTTAACTATGAATCTAGCGCAAACAATGCAACTTATATGTTCTGTTGATAGGCCTCCCTTTTATCAAATATCCAGCAGACATAATAATTAGTTTATACGTTACAGATTAGTTAAGCACCTCTAACATCACCAACATGGTGAAATAGATGTATGTAACACAAAGATAAGCTGAACGAAAATAACTATTTTAACGGCTTTTTAATATAAAACGAAGCTCTTGCACTTTATTTAATAATTAAGTCATTTGATTAAAGTTAAAGTATCGAACAGGATTAAATAACAATGGCAATAAACAAACACTATTATCTGTCTATGGAACCTTTCACTCACTCAGAATTGTGCAAATAAAGTCTCATGTTTATATGACAACAACCCGATGAGTCGTGTTGACTTTCACGCGATATGTAGTCCATCATCCACTGTATGCGGGTATCGTTTCGGGTATCGTTTCGTACTAAGTACTAATAAAATTGGTTCTAAACGAATAAGGACAAACATGTTATCCTATTAGAAGTAACACAGTATATACAGTTAATGGCCCAATGTACAATTTCTTTTTATTTGAATAAACAAAACTACGTGTTAAACATAGGTGATGTATGGATTATTCAATCAATATATATCATGCAAGAAGGGGTTCAGTTTATTGTTGACATGTTTATGCTTGCTATACAATATTTAAAAAAAACAATACAACATGTAGACTTCTTAATTTCACAGATGCTTGATGGGGAAACCATGTCTATTATATATCAGGCTATAGTGTTTCGGACTATAAGTATTCCGCTCTATGATAATGCAGATAGCCTTTTCACATAATTGAAGAGGTAATTCCAAACCTTTTTAAGGGAATGCTTAAGACCAGCTAGGGTCCTTATGAATTTCGTCTGTAAATGCCTTTTTCAAGATGCCCTAGTTACTATCATTTATGCGATAGGCATCAGGTGACATAGACATTAACTCTTCTGGGGTAACATACTTTATACTGGCGTCGTCATGATAAAGTGGCCTCCGTCTTGGGGTATGGACATATGCGCTTTTGTTGGAGCACCACATTGTGTTTCAATTATCCAAGAAACAAACGCGGAACAAAAAAACCTCACAAAAAGGCTTAGCACTTTTTGAATATAGATAATTGAACTCAGTTTTACATTATGATGATAAACACGATAAACACGTGGCCATATTCTTGCGAGCACTCACTCTATCTCAAACCATGAGCTGAGAAGCAACATCGCTACGTTTCATATTGTTTTATTATCATCTGCGCATTTATCCTGTCTCACGTAAAAAAAGATACATTATTACATATTGCCTCATCAATTGTAACTTATTGTCCCCATTTTTCTGCATTGAAATGTCAGGGACAGCAACCAGGATCATTTGCGTCGTGTTTCAACCTTAGCCTGAGTAAGCTGATGAAATTTCGTTTTCATCTTAAGTTGACTAAATTAGTTTTATATTCATTTCAGCCAATGTGTGAAAAGAATCGTGTCTCTATACGTCTCAAATATTTTAGCCGATATAAAGATCCAGCCAGTCAATCTGTGATTCAGCCAATTCACCGATCGGCTTTGAACCATATACCCGCTATATCGCATATTATCAATGCAATACACCAGCCCTCACCGTGACTTGTTTCCATCCGTATTACTCAAATTGGATGATGTAACTCTCAATGTAGCATTCTACCGAGCGTATCCGAACTAGAACACGTCGATCACATGTCGAAAAAAGGCTTATTACCTCTTCCATGATCAAGACTGTAAGCCGTTGGAGTATCTTCCACCTTACATGATCCAATCCAAGGAAAATGTCAGGCCGCTTCTGAGGTGTATCTGCGATAAACTCGAGTGCATTAATAAATAATCTTGTGTGCACAGAGATCTCGTCAAATCGATTCAGTGTCGTTTTGAAGGATAAAAACACATAGTTTCCCAGTTATGCAATAAAAGTATTTTCCAGGAAAAATATAAATGATAACGTTATCGTTGTTGTTTGCAAACGCGCAATATCTGACATACAATCATGAATTATTTTGACCTAGTAGTATTTGTCAGGAATTAAGTTCCTGAGCACCAAATATGTGTTTAATTACATGTTTACATACTATGATAATGTTTTTTGTTTTCTGGAAAATACTGGAAAATATTTACCCCGAGGGGCCGCCCCGGAGGGACCGACGACAAAGACACTTTTATATTTATATTATAATAATATTAGTGTTTTACTCTTTCGTCTGCTATCGAAAGTAAACAATATCAAACCAATTTTTTTTCAATATAATGGATTTTCCTAGCTTCAATTTTGGCGTTGACAAAATGGCTTTTATTGAAGAAAAGTTTTATTATTCAATAGTGATGACATATGTGACCATTTGTTAACTATTGACCCTACCGATATCCAAAAATTGAATTACAAGACGTTTCAGGCCTTATAGCGGACACTGATATAAACTCAATAAATCATGAAACGGGAACTCCTGAAAATGTTGAAAAATCCAAACCATCCCAAAACCCCTAAAGGAACACAATCAAACCACCCCAAAACCCCTAAGTGAACACGATCAGAGTGAAGAGTGATGAGGAAAACAATTAATTCGATATAGCTGAGGATAATCTGAGATATTTCGAAATATAAATAGTAATTTAACAATCAAACGAAAAGCAAAACCGCTCCATTTAAGACATATTTTGAAGAAAAAGAATAGGAAAATAGAGACATCCACGACATTCCACCAAATGAGTTGAACATTTATCTTGGCGGTTTCTTGAAAGACCTCAAGAAAAAAGAACGGAGACGACTATGAGCCTGACTTCATAACAAGCTTTTTCAGGTAATTTTACTTTTAAATGTCTTTTGTTGAGTGCATATACATAATATGGAATGTAATGGCATTAACAAATAACATAATATTATTGAGCTAAATGAATATCATTTAATATCATAATTATATATGTCGTTACATCCTCTATTAAGGATTTTTTTTAGATTAGGCATGTTTAGAAGCATCAAAAGCATCTCTCAGACGTTGGATATCAATACTCTATAACCAAAGCTGACGCCTTTCCACTCACCCGAAAAGAACTGAAATCTAAAAGAAAATACCTTAGTCCGAAGCTCATGAAAATCGCGCATTTCTAACTGATGCCTTGACACCAGATTGTCAAGATATAGACATTCTTGAATCTTCTATGTTTTCTACATGTGTATAATAGCGTTCATTGTTGTTTATCTGTACTTTGTGGACCATGGCAGTTTAATGTAAACAACGGAGTTTCGAGATTGTATTCGTGTACGTGCTAAAATGTTATTTTATGTTCTGGAATATCTTCTAGACTAGAAGTTGCTAGAATGTTATCGAATCGTGTAGATTATCAGTATCGAATAATTGGAATGATATAGAATGTTCTTTTTGTTTCATAAGTTTATGGAATGTTCTAGAATACATGTAAAATAGTATAAATAAGAGTCGGGATTCATTGTTTGTCAGATGTGGATTGGTGATAACAAGAAGTGAAGAAATTGGAAATAATAAAGCCGGTTGAATCTAGCGGCGTTTTATTCGGACTCACAAACAAGTTATTTTACACGAGGGCAGATCCGCACTACAAGGGGCAGTATAGGGCAGTGCTTCTCAGCTGTTTCTTGATATTTCGAGGCTCGTCTGGGATAACTCTCTGGTGGTTTCGAAGAACGAATATCGCAAGACGCAAGTGAGGACTATTGATCGCGGCTGGGTATTATTTCTGGTAGAGGGTACACGGTACGTATCGTCATTATTGCTCCGTACGAGAGATGGTACGAGAGATGTTCTTTCGTTGCTTAGAAAGAACAATAATTCCTCGACCGGGAAGGATACGCACACGAGAAGAGGAGAGAGAGGCCCGTGAGGCGGAAATCGAAGTAAAGCGCCAAGAAATCAAGATCAAACGCCAGGAACGTGAGGCACAGCTCGAGGTTCAACACAGAAAAGACGAAAATGCCCTGGAGCTTGAGCGTCTGCAGATGGAGGCCCAGATTTGCGCAAGTGACGCCAAACTTCACGCCGAACAACAGGAACGTGAACTTTTGCTTCGTAAGAAAGAACTGGATCTGGCTCAGCTACGTTCTGACGTGGGTGCTCCTCTCGATGTCTCCATGCGACAAGATTCCCTGCGCGGTAATCGACCACAATAACCGAAATTCGACGAGGCTAAAGACGACAAAGACGCGTTCAGCGAGCAGTTTGAGCGCTTCGCTGCGAGTCAAGAGTGGCCGGAGGACACGTTTGCAGCCAGTCTAAGTGCATTGCTGACCGGAAAATGACTCGACGTCTAAGCAAGCATGCCGCCAGAACAGCCCAACGACTATGATGCCCTGAAGAAGGCTGTACTTTAAAGGTACCAGCTTACTGCCGACGGTTTCAAGAACAAGTTCCGGGAAGCCAAACCAGACAAGGGTGAGACAGTTTTCCAGTTTGCCCGCCTGAAACGCTAACTCGATCGATGGACTGAACTTGCCGAGGCAAACGGAATCGTAGCTGCTATCAAGGATTTTTTCATCCGTGAGCAGCTGATCAATACCTGTTCGAAGGAGTTGGCCCTGTTCTTGAAGGAACGTGTCCCGAAGACGATTGACGAGGCTACACATCTGGCTGAGCAATACTTTGAGGCACATGGTGACACACTAAACTAACAGAGGTGAAGTTTAAACCAGGGTATACAACAGTCGCAACAGTCAACTCCGAAGCAACATCAGCCGTCGACAACGAGACCAGACGCCAAACCTTCCGACAAGAGCCGCAACAACACGATTTGCTACTATTGTGAGAAGAGGGGTCATTTCTCTTGATGCTGCAGCAATGGCGAGGGGAGTTCTCGACGATGGTTTGGCCGAAGAATGGAGAAAGAGAGAGTCATCTCCAAAGAATCAAAGGGGGCAGAACAAGGGTCAAGATTCCAAGAAGACGGCAGCATTCTGCAAGACGATTCCTGAAAACATCAGCCGTAACACGGAGAATGGTCAACTGATGTTAGCAAACGGTTCTTCTATCCCTATCGCGAGTGGCATACGAGACGCAAACGAGGTGTCAGACACAGACCGATTCATTTCATCGACTGGGTACGTCAGAGGTGTGCATGTGAAGGTGTTGAGGGACACTGGTAGTACCGATGCAGTAGTCAAAGCCGGACTGGTGCATGAAAGCCAACTCACCGGACGACAGATGTGCTGTGCGCTGGTAGATGGGTCAATTAAGAAGTTCCCTCTAGCAAGGATTGAGGTCGACACGCCGTACTACACCGGGGTTATAGAGGCTATGTGCATGGAAAGCCCAATCCTCGACCTGATAATCGGGAACCTGCCCAGAGCTACGGCAGAGGAGAATCCTACCTGGCAGAGGAAGGAGTCGACAGCTCTAGCAGTAACGACAAGGGCTCAGGAGAAAAAGGAGAAGAAACCTATCAAGCCATTCAAGGTAGCCGACGTTGCAGCCGCAGAGGTCAACGTTGATCAACTGGAAGCAACACAGAAAGAAGACGAATCTCTAGACAGGCTAAGCGCTCACGCCGCACAAGGCAGGGTAACGCGCTGTAATAAGAGCTTCGTGTACAGTGTTGAAGACGACGTCCTGTACAGAACTCTCAAGGAGCAGAAAGGGTCTTCAACATTCGAAGCCAGGCAGATCGTGGTACCGCCCAAATACCGAAGACAAGTCAAGGCCCTTGCGTATGAGTTCCTGATTCGAGGTCACTTTGCCATGGGAAGACGATGGACCGGATTACTTCCAATTTCCATCGGTCTAGGATAAGCGGCGACGTGAAAAGATACTGCAGATCCTGCGAAATATGTCAAAAGTCCCTAAAAGCAGAGCGACGAAGGTTCCACTCGGAGAAATGCCGCTCATGGATGAAACGTTCCAATGTGTCGCTGTGGACCTGATTGGACCAATCTACCCAGTGTCCGATAACCAGAACCGATACTTTCTCACTATGGTGGACTTCGCAACTCGATAATCAGAAGCTGTAGTGTTGTCGAAGATAGAGACGGAACGAGTAGCAGAGGCGTTGCTGGATGTCTTCTGCAGGGTTGAATTTCCAAAAGAGATACTGAGTGACCGTGGTTCACAGTTTACAGCGGAAATGATAAAGGAGGTTTGCAGGCTCGTGTCCATCAAGCAAATCTACACGACACCGTACAATCCCCGTCGTAACGTCCTGAAGAGTATGCTGAAGAAGATGTGCCTAAAGACTGGGACCGGTATCTTCCTGCCGTGCTTTTCTCCTACAGAGAAGTGCCACAAGCCAGCACAGGGTTCTCGCCATTCGAGCTCCTCTACGGATGGACTGTTCGGGGACTGATGCAAGTTCTGAGGGAGCTGTGGACGAAGAGTGAAGCTCCAGAGCTCCGAAACACATACCAGTACATTTTTGACCTGAGGAACAAACTCGAAGAGACGTGTAAGCTAGCTTGCGAGAATCTCCAAGCATCACAGGGAGAGTTCAGGCACCATTACGACATGAAGACCAATAAACGATCCTTCGAAGTCGGCCAGAAAGTCGTTGTGTTGCAATCGACTGACAACAACAAACTGCTTCTTCAGTGGAAGGGTCCATAAGAAGTCGAAGAAGTCATCAACAAAATGGACTATAGTGTTAACATGGATGGGAAAGATAAGATTGTACATGCGAATCTGCTCCGTCGATACCTCGAGCGTGACGAGGTCCACACAAAAGCAGCAGCTGTGAGAGTGATTGACGAAGATGACTGCATTGGCGACGGGATCGTGAGTGAAGATTCCCTTCTCAATCTACCGACGTTAGAGAGCATGGAGAGCTACAAGGATGTGAAAATTGCCGACGCACTGAGTGATGAACTGAAGAGGGAGGTAGAAAACCTACTGTACGAGTACAGGGACATATTCACAGATGTACCGGGAACAACAAACCTCGGAGTGCATTCCATTGAACTGACTAGGAAAGAACCGGTGAGGGTGAAGCAGTACCCGATGCCATACTCTACAAGACAAGTCATCAAGGACGAGGTAGAGAGCATGCTGAAGTATGGAGTGATTGATCCGTCTAGTTCTGGTAAGTGCTGGTAAGGAAGAGAGACAATACATACAGATTTTGCATAGTCTTCCGAAGATTGAACAGCATCACGAAGTTCGACACCGAACCGATAGGGAATCAAGAAGATCTGATCGCCAATCTGCATGGGGATAAGTTGTTCACAAAGCTCGACTTCAGCAAAGGGTATTGGCAGTTCCCATTGGATGAAGCATCGAAGTCTCTAAAGGCGTCCACGGCTTCAGATGGAAGCTACCAGTTCGGAAAGATGCCGTTGGGATGCAGAATTCCGGTGCGGCATTCAACAGAGTGGTGCGCGGATTATTTGAGCAGGACATAAACCATTTGTACAGACAAACGTTATTGTAAAAGCTGGTGTTAAAACATTGGAAATATTTTCTTAAGAGGGGGGCTATTGCCAGGATATAGGCATTCTTGAATCTTCTATATTTTCTACATGTGTATGATAACGTTTATTGTTGTTTATATGTACTTTGTGGACCATGGCAGTTTAATGTAAACAACTATGTTTCTAGATTGTATTCGTGTACGTGCTAGAATATTATTTTATTTTCTGGAATATCTTCTAGATAAGAATGGAGTTTTTTAGAATATTATCGAATCGTGTAGTTCCTAAAGCTAGTCTTTGCAAAAGTTTGCAAAATGAAAAGTTATTTTTGATGTGAATAAAGTTTGTTTGTGTTACAAATGGTATTTTTATTGCGTATATTATCAAGCATGCGTAAAAATATAATTGCGCATTATACGGATAACGGAGTTTGGAAATCCCTCCACCAATCCTTTTGATTTCTTTATAAAAACAAATTCAAGAAATGCAATTATGAGTAATTTCATCTAGTGTTGTACATCAGTGCCTGATATAATCAATTACCTGTTTAACACTATCTATGTTAAAACGTGTCAAGCTACTTGCTTGTCATAACTATCTTCATGTTTGAGTATACTGTATTTTATTTTTGCCGAATATTCGTCTGTATAATGCTAAACTTTGATGCTTGGTAAGCAATGATCTCATGGAGCTGTACATCCAATATAAATAATCGTATTAAACTGCAATATATTTTCTCTTACATGATTATAAGCTTGGTAATTTACACATAATTTTGTTTAATCGTGATGGTTTTTATTCTTCGAAATTAAGCACTTCAATGACGATGCCAAAACTACGAAGCATGTTCTAGATAAATGTGTTGCATGTTTGTTTCGAAAAGGAAAACCATTGATCTCAATCAAAAACTGAGCTTATTACAATTGGTATAAACCAATCAGCGTGACCCTAGCTTTCAAAACCAACCTTTTGATTACAAATACAATTACATATATGCTTGTCGTTAGGTCAATATGGCTATAAAAAACCTTTCACAAAACAAAACCAAATTATACAATTTTCATAGTGATGAAATATTGTATTAATCTATTTTATCAACACATGTTGATTTCCATTCTATGAAAAAATCTATAATCTATAATTTTGATATAGAATCATTTGACTCTTTGATAACTTATCATCATACATCTCCAACATAAATGATGATGAAAATGACGGCAAAATAACAGCTGTGTTTAGATTCTAGGTTTAATTGACAATTCATTTATATTTGCATGACTCATTGCCTAAAACGGTAAGTGCTCTATAAAAAGCAGCGGTTTTAAATGTTACTGAACTTGGTGCCGAAAATCTGTAAGTGTAGTGCAAACGACATATTTATACACAATGCAGTTTTTACAGTGTTGCTTTGAAGGCAGACAAATATGCTGATGCGCATTTTCAGTGAACTCTTGCACTCTTGCACTTAACATTTCAGTTATAAACAACGTCTCGCAAATTGCATGAGAATGATAAATGATGCATATATATGTTGTGTGTGAAACATCACATGCTGCTGAATCTCACTTAAATCATTGACGCCTATATAAATAATATTCAAGCAATAAGTTTTTCATTTAATGCGTATTGGTGATAGCAATGTGAGATAAGTCCATACAAAAAGTATCTCAAAAACGTGGATTTGCACTAAGTATGTTTGTGCACTTAACGTATGATGTGTCAGTTTTTATAAGAGCTGCGAGAGAGAAAACACATGTTGTTGCAGCCGTCAAAATTGTCAAAATCTTACTATATTTAGCAACTTAGCAACCTGTTTCCCATAACTCAATCTTAAATGACAGATTTACAGTGAACTACATCCTGGAGGCGATGTTATTTCAACAAACATGTATAAAATATGCACAAAATATTAATAAAAAGGATGTCGTTTGCAAACTTTTAGAATATACACGAATTAATTTGGGATATATATATAAATATATATGTGTGTATCAAAAATAAATGAAATATATATGTTTTAACTGGTTAAAATCGAATGTTTAATAAAAAGTAGTAGATTTGAAAACTTAACCCGATTAAAAGTAGGTAAAGGAGATATATAACCATTGACACTTTATTTCAAGAAAGATTTTATGTTGCATGTTGTTTTCGGATTCGAAACAATATTATGACAGTTAAATCATATATTTTTCAATGACAAATATCATCAAATATCATATCAAAGTAAAAGTTAGATAATCGTCTAGGTAGTGATATATGTAAACCACAAAATGTTAAATTTGTAATCAAGCTGGATTGAAAAAACACTGAAACCTGTTCTGTATCGTAGATATATAAATTAGACATCATCTACTTTTTAGGCTTTTGAATTGCTTCTGGTTATGAGGCATTTCGCTGTGCGTACTCTCTCGGTACTCGAGAATTTTAGGTAGGGGCGCTTACAGGAGCGCTCACGATCCGTCATTTGAAAAAAAGTTCTTTTTCAGTTTTGATGTTAGAAAACCATATAAAAACTCAGACTTCCTTGCATGAAAGCATTTATGAGAGAGGAGTGTTAGGGTGCTTCTTAATTTACCTCCATCACTTTCAGTACAACTATTTGGTCAGAGCGTCAGGCTTACATCCTGATTATGTCATCACTAAGTGTAAACTGCATCCCAACATCCCAACACGCAGTTAGGTGACGCAACTTGTTTGAAATGTCCCGCGAGCATCTCGATGCCCATAGCGCGCGTCTTAGTGAGATTAAAGGGATATCAAAGGAGCGGCATCTTTCCCACTGTCTGGCTCTAAACACAGCGGGATAAGTTTTGACAAGAGGAGGGTTGGTTAGTTTGAATCAATATTTAAGCGGCTTTAACATATAATCATTTTATA
>LQRL01168762.1:20273-35033 GCA_001703475.1 Hydroides elegans | reverse complement strand
AATAGATAGTTATATAAGATACATAAACATTTTTAATATAATATATATATATAATATACACATGACTGTGGTAAAGATCTGACGTGATCTATCATGATAGTATTTTTGCATATCAGTATAAATGAATATTTAAAAAAATATACTCTAAATATAACACAAATTACCTCTAACATAGCGATAATTTATTTGATGTTCTAGCAAACTTGCTACTTTTGAATTTTGATTACAAAACATGTGGATTTAGCTGAACAGTTGGAAATACCAGTTTAAAAAAAGTAATTTATTATTAGTTAGATTCCTTATATACTACAATCAAATTAATGTTGTTTGTACAAACCACACATTGCTGCTGAAGTCGTAGGCATTGGTGACATCGTAGTTGTTGAAGCTATTGGCACTAAGACAATAGTGAAATTAAGTTTTATTAAATAATAGGTTTTATGCGATAAAGCAATAAAAGGTGTAAGATTTCTTTATTCCTTCCACTTATACATTACTGTAAATACAAATTTATATATGCTATTAACCTTGATTTGATCAGCGATAAAATTTAGTTTCATAATTTTTATTCTTAATTTATAAACAGTACTGTTTCCTTCTTTTATTGCATTTTATGTATGTTTTTATACATTTGTAACAACACAAACAACATACTATTTCAATAATAATGATTCTTTGAGAAATTATCACTCATTGATTTATTTTTACTTTATATACTGTTTATTCATCGAGTGAAATTATATGCACTAACCGCATGCGTGAAGTTCGAGATCTTTAGCAATTTTAACGTTTCCATTATCACCAATCCTCGCGCTTGCTTTAACTACGTCAGGTATTGGCAGTGGGTTTGTCCAACAGAACGTCCTTTCTTCACTACCCACGTTCTGATAATACCATAACATCAATTAGCGTTGTATAGTGCTTTTGGGTAATTTGAACTGGTTTGTTTTATACAATGTAATCGCAAGCTGACCCATAATGTTGAAATAAAATGTTGTCAAATTATGACGTGTCGTCAATATTTTATAAAAAAATACCATATGGCATGTGTCCACATTTTGCTACAAGAAACTCAATAAAAAACGAGTTGCAATACCACAACAGTCTGAAAATGGCATTTAATATATACTTACATAACTCACCGTTGATCTTTTAAATGTGCCGTCTTCAAATTCAACAATTAACCGCATCATAGTGGCATTGGTTGTTATGCAAAATTGTTCAATACTAAACGTGCTGCCTGACAATAAGCTAAGCCTGTAGCGAGGTCTGTCGTTGGTATCATGAGTGACTAGACTTCCTGATCCCACGAGTATCAAATCTATGTTCTGAATGATAAACGATGCCACAATATAGTATTTTTTCGTGTTTGGGATATATTCTCTTGTCTTATTTAGCTATAGATGATAGATCATTTATTGCCAAGCAAAACATATATTTTAATAATGAAAAGTTTGAGTACATATTTTGTAAAATAAAAAACATGTCAAAATATCATGTTTGCTTATAAAGATTATTAATTATTTAAAAGATGAATCTATTGGAACTATATAATATTGTTAAAGAGTTATTCAACCATATTTTCCCAAACCCTGAAACACATTACCCCTTCCAATGGTGGGTCACCAAAGTTTCGTTCCAGAAGAAAATCGTTATTATTGTAGTTCGAACACGCCAGTCGTCTAGATCCACAATCTACAGGATTTGGCACAGGTGCTTTGATGCAAAAGAGGTTCCTTGCAATCAGCACCAGACATCCTATATTGTAATACTAATTAAACTTATATACGAATATATTTTATCTGATTAATTGGTAAGCCAGAAAAGTAGATTACGTTTTAAATGGTAACATTAAATAGTGACACGCCTTGTTTAGGACTTCTGATAAACTGTGGGCTAAATGTGTGCGATAATAGAGATTGTTCGAGGGGGTCATTAAGTTGAGTAAGAGGTTCGAACATACTTGCCTTAATGAACTCACTACTGTGAAAGCTGAAGCTCGATGCATTAACACTCTTGCATTTGCAACATAAACAGGACAAATTCGATTTATTTAGCTCGGCGAAAGCATCGGAGTCGTGGTCAGTACATGATTTATGGTACCATATATCACAGTTGTTACAACAGACGCCATGACATTCCATGTTACGGTAATTTTGCAAAGACCACTTGGGTAGACGTGACGTTGGTTAGGTGGTCAAGGATGAGGATGAATATCTCCCGACAATAAGAGGGCCAGGACTATTAGCACGTTTTTTCTATAATGCGTTTCAGATGACGAAAACTCCATAGTCTGTCCACCTTTGTTTCCAAAAGCCAGCACTATTGTTCTTGAGAGTGGCGATCATACTATTCATAATAGGACAAGCACTAGTCATATGCGAGGCATGATGAAGCTTAGGGCTGGAACCGGACAAGATTGAATTTAGCAAAACTTTGGTAGTTTTTTTAAAGATGGCTGACTTTTCCAGAAAAACTCATGATTTCCACTAATACCACACTGAAAATCATTCACTTATCAAATATAATGCGCCATGTATGTTGTTCAATCATAATATCATATCCAAAGCCAAAAGACAATATTATATCCAAAGACAAAATATAATTGTTGGTAATTATTGTGTTTTTGATAAATGTTTATACTGTTTTGAAAATACGCGGCCATTCTTCCGCATGCGCATACGCACACTTCGTGGATGCCAAGTTAGCCGCGCAAGTGATGGAGATCCATTGCGTGAAACGTCATTCGACACGCCACGTGATAAAGGTAAAAACAAACTAATATAAAACGTTTAAGAAAATACACTTCTTCATCTACGTATATTAATTTTAAAAATAACAATCATATACACGAAGGCAATGACGGCAAAAATGTGGATTTTTGTAATTACAAATTTGTCCATTAGAACTATTACGAGAGTTTTTCAAGAAGTGACGAATATAAAAATAAAACATTTATGATTAAATTGAGTATGCCAAACATGTATAAAAAAGAATAATATATGTATATTTTTGGATTAATATATTTCAACAACATTTTTAAGCGGATATAAGGCAGATGTCATAATCAAACGAACAGTCACTATGCTACGTGTGCCGATTTAATACATGTGCCGGAATTTGCATATATTGAGTCCAATGTGCTGATTGTTTAGCAAAATGGCTGAACATTTGGTCAATTAGAATTTAAAAATGAGTATCACATGTAGCGTTTGCGATGACCAAGCAATGACAAAGGGTGTCACAACAGTTTAACCTTCTGAATAAAGGTAGATATGTCCAAGAAATTGTCATGTTCAATGAGCTGCACACATGTCAATGGTTCAAAGTTGAAAGACAAATATGACCATTTATTATGTTGTTGAGAAAAAGGTGTGAGGTGCATTTTGACATTTTTTACATATAGGTCTTCAGGGAGGTGCAATCGTTCAAATAACATGTTTGCTATGACTTTTTATGAAACTTTCCATATCTAGTAATATTATTGATATTGTCTGTTTGAAAAATGTAGTACTCGACGTTCTAGGATTCAACCGTTCATCGCTAAGGGTAGTCAAGAATACATTTCTTATTTTTCATGATGCGATAATGACGTTATTGCTTATAAGGCTTATAACACATAAAGGTTAGGATGATTCCGACAAGCTTTTATGTGTCGACGTCCATCCATCTACATAAATATATGAACGTACTTATATTATTGCTTTATATATTCATAATGATAGTAAAACCTTCAATGTTGCCAGTTCTGTTAAAGAAATTGTTTGAATAAATAATTTAACAATGTTACATTATATAATTTGCATTGACATCAACCGTTGAACCTTTGAACCTTAGAACATATGTGGTGTGCAAACGTTCAAACTTGCTTTTGATCGAAACATAACAAAACTTCACATTCAAAATAAATTTATTGATGTGATATATCTGCAAGATAAGGAATAACTCGATATTCTAAGGCTTAACCCTTCAATGCTTCGGGTAGTTAAGCTCATCTTTCATTTGTTCGTTATGCAATTATGACGTAATTGCATATAATGCTTATGACGCAACAAATAGATAAGGCGACAAGTGTAACTTGTTTGTGCGTCTTTAGCGAATATACCCGTCGTCATTTCGTTAATTTGCATGAATAACGTTACACGATTACATTCGCATGGGCATCAACTTAAAATCGTTGAACTTTAGTGCATACGATATGTGCAAACGTTCAAACTTACAATTAATCGACATTTGTTATACATAAATTTTGAACCGTCGAACCATAGCGCAGCGCATGTAATGTTTCAAATCCTTGAACATGAAAGAATAAGGGCCAATGAAACGTATGTGAAATATTGCTTAACAATATTCGTTGCAAACATATGTGTTCAGGTAATTTAATTGAATACGACGATGTGTCGTGTGTCAATATACACATTGATTTTCAAAAGATACGGATATATGATAATCTAACTTGTAACATTATAATTTATATCTTTATGAAAAAATATGACGAATAAATGTTTTTCCATTTTTATTATTTCCCCATTCAAAATATAATATCACATTGGTACGGACATGAATAAGGTAAGTGATGCATTCAATTTGTGCAAAAATGACGATTTTATGAACATATTATGGAATGCACAAAATGAAAAATGAAACTTACTCATAATATATAGACCTTAAACCCAATGATTAATGAACGATGACGAGCAATGCATATTATTTCAGAACTTTGTCTTTATCTGATTTCCCGCATAAAGATAATAACAGTGAATTAGAGTTAAATTAGATTTTAAATCTAAATTAACGATAAAGTTTTCTAAAAAGTAATGATTAATCAATGCTATCAGCTATCTTATTGAATTTTAATTAGCTAAACGATGCAAACGACTGCTTGAAGTCGTGTTGACATGCTTCATTAACATACAATAAATTTCATTTACAAATTTAGTATTTCTTGGTCTTGTTCTTCTTGGTTTACAACACAGTATGTGATTGACATTTGTAAAGATGTAAACATTTGTTATTGCTCCATTGATTATCCAACACACGCAACAATTAACCAGTTGCGAATGGTAACAGTTGAACCTCCTGATTGTGCTGTTATCAAAGCAAATACAGAGGATATATGATCTATACCAGTTCCTACATCATACGTTATAGTCTCCCATATAAGCGAGTTTTGTGGAATAAACTGAAAACGGAATAAAATGTACATGATTCAGAAGACGTTACTATATCTATTATTTTTTTTATATATAAATATTTTTATGTCTAGCCATTCACATAAATTATGATTAAAAAATTATATCTAGTTATAATCTTTTTGGAACAAAAATCAAATAATTCAACTTATTGAAAAACGCGGAAATAATTAAAATTAGAACATACATTCATATAAAAAGTATTGCATTTTATTCTTACTTCTTGTGGTATGAATGGACCTCCATTAATGACCAAACCGGCAAGTAGACCTGATGATCCAAACACATCAAATTGAAAACGAAGGACAGTGTATAGACTTCCGACTGGTACCCCAATGGGGCTTCCTATCGCGTACACCTCATCACTCTGCGGGAATGATGCAATATATTGATTTTTTTTGATAACCCAAAATAACATATTTTTCTTTTTTATTTTAACAGGATCGAATTTCGAACCTATATTATGAAATATTCACATTATCTTTAGAATAAAAACTGAAAATTATACTCGCCACATATAACTCATAAAGTCATATTTATATATATATATATAGGTTAAATTCATGGCATTAGTGATATATAAATTACATAATTCCCATGTATATACATATATTGTATGGCTTTTGGCAGTATAAATAATCATTTTTTTCTTTAATATATATTGACAGCGGATCATAAGTAGTTAACCATGAAACACTTGCTGGTATAATAAGTTCTGATCCCGATCCAATCAGCGCATCTAAGTTTGTATCTGGCGTTCCATCGTAAATCGGTGTTTCAAAATCAAACCGATCAAATGAGGCAACCAGAAATGTTCCCATGCATTCTTTAAACAGTGATGATGTAAATGCAATAGATTATTGATAACGAAAATCAATAAAGTTTACATTTTAAATGAAATATTAGTTAGTAAAAATCGTAGTTTAGACCAGTATTATCAAACATTCATATCATAATTATTATTTGTTGAAACTCTGACGATAGATAAAATGAATAAAATTGCTTATACTTGAATAATTGTAAGTCTTATTGAAACAAATATATTTACCAAATCCTTCTGTAAAATCTTCATTGTTTATACCTGATAAATAAATGTGTTACTATAAATTTATTCTGCTTGTAAATGTACTCATTTAACCTTTACGCATTTTTCATACTTAGCAAAAAACTTTTTTTACAAATGGTATAGAATAAGTAAAATAACAATTTATCATTTATTTAGATAAGCATGCCTTAAATTGTAATTCATATCCAAGAAATATATTTTGTGTGCTTCAATATATAAGAATGTAATGTGTCAAATGCATGGCCATTTGGAAAATACTTTCCTTTTATTTTATATTTGTTGTTTATATGTTATTCAATTATCATTTAAGAATAAAAAAAACATCACATTATAAGAGACGATATATTATGTTTAAACAGCGAAGCTGTTTGCAATAAAATAAGAAAAATAATGTGCTTTATTGTCCGTCTATTCAAATATGGTTTTATTTTACGGCTACGCGTGCCTTATATGCAAAACTAGTAATGAGTAAAGAGCTGATTCTGATACAAGCACCCTTGTCATATATTAGAAAATAAAAGAGGCAACTGCTTTTTCCAACGTCTGCGTTGAAGCAAGTATAAGCAGTCTGCTGCCTGATTCTGACATATATGACACATTGTCATATATTAGAGTGTCAAAAAGAACTGCCTTATCCAACGTCTGCGCTGAAGCAATTATAAGCAATCTACTGCCTACTTACTAAATACTGATTGTCATTTTACAAAGTAAGACTATTATTTACCTGAACATACAGTCATAAAAAGTCCCTCTGCAGTTGTTCTCTCAGTGCCAAAGAATCTTATTCGGACATATACTAGGCCTGGATAGCTATCAAAAGTATCCGTAGGACATATGCATGCTTGATCAGTGGAGCTCGGATTATGTATCTATACAAAAATACATACATTATTAATAACCATAAGATATTCATTCTATTGGATTGCAACTTGCAGTAACTAGAAATAAGCATATCAAGAATAAACGACAATCTCAATCTTTATATATGCTTGTGTTACCACTGATTCTAAAGTGACGCTGTCTATAAATTTGTCTTTGAACCAAGCACATATATCATTTTGCAATAATTTGAAGTAAATGTTCTAATATGATTATTTAATTGATGATTGATAATCCTTTTGATAAATTTGGCTCATAGAAATGTATTTAAATCTAGGCTTGATATCTTACAGTTTGTATATTATTTGAACTATCACTGCGAATGTGAACTCAACGCCGGTTGCATTGGTTTGTACACATAGATCAAGTAAATTAAAAGAATCGCCGCCAATACCGAACTCAAATTCGACGATTCCAGTCATGGCTAAGACAGTGCCCGAACCAGCAAGCATATTAAACAATATATCATCCAACTGTGGGGACAAAAATATTTTTTTCTAGTATTAGCCATTTAGGTGGTTATAAAGTATAGGTTAATATGTAATGATAAACGTGAAATTTTATCGACACACTGCGGAGTCAGAATATTACGCAACACGAGTTTCATCTTTTCAATTTACAATCATATTGGGAAATGTATGGCTTAAGAATGATCAAAAATATTTTCTTCAATTTTTATAGAGCATTAATTTTTGCACCAGCAATGCATCAAGATATCAAAATATGAAGAGTACTTCACGAGTTATAGCTTGTAAAGGTGTTCCCCATTTGGCTTGCATATTTATATGTACTATTTTCTAGCTTGCAGAAGAGAGGCACATCTTATTTGGTCGTGAAGTCCCCTTCATAAATGATTATGATAAGCGGCAACGTACGCTTGTAATATCATGAATAACACCGGAGGTACCAAGGAATTGGATTTGAATCGAATTCGTCAACGTGGATAGTGTTGTGCCTTCAGTGCAAGTAGCTGAATTCGAGAAAAAAACATTGCTTTGAGGAAATCAAAAATGACAAGATGATTATAGATTATGAGTGATGTATAAAGAAAATTTATAGATTTTTGATTATTTGACTATCAAACAATATTATGAAAATTGAGAAATATAGCATTGCTTTGAGGTTATCAGTAATGCTTATTGGATATAAGACTTATGTAGAAATTAAATGTTATTTTTTCCCGACACTTGCTATTTTGAATAACCTTTTTAATGAATTAAATAATATATCATAAAAACATTTGTTTAAAGATGAATTTATATTTACGGGAGCCGTATGTTTGAAGCACAGGATGAATAAGTGTTAAAATTGACATAACCAGTGGCTTGAATTGAAGTGTACCGATTTTAGATTAAAAAGAAAGTTCTACTTGGTACTGCGTCACATGCTTGTGGTGTTTGAGTTGGTGTTGGTGACGTTGTTGGAGTTGGTACTTGTGAAGGTGTTGGTGAATTAACTTGTGTTGGTGTTTGTGTTGGAGTTGGAGTTGGTGAAGGTGTTGGTGTCGGTGAAGTTGTTGGAGTCGGTGTTGGTGTTTGTGGAGAAGATGGAGTTGGTGTAAGTGAAGGTGTTGGGGTTTGAGTTGGTGTTGGTGAGGGTGTTTGAGCTTGTGTTGGAGTCCCTGTTTGTGTAGGTGTTTGTGTTGGTGAATGTGTTAGAGTCGGTGTTGGTGAAGGTGTTGGAGTTAGTGTGAGTGAAGGGTTGGATGTTGCATCGGCTGTTGAGGAGTAATATTAATTATACTTTATAAATTGCATAATTTTCAGCCGTATATTGTCATTAAAATCAATTTATTGTAAATAGTAATTTATGTTGTAATTTCAAACTGATTGCTTGCGTTTTAATTACTCTGTATCATTAGCTTACACATTAGCTTGCACATTAACTTACACATTAATACACTTACATATCGAAATATAATCGAGCAAAACAAAACCTACCACATGCTAATAAAAAGAGATCGCTTGCAAAAAATGTGTTATCCAAATCCAAGAGCCTTATTTTCACTTGTACAATATTTTGTAAATATTCCGGTGGTGCATCTAAACAAAAACATCTTTCTCCACTTTGAGTGTTCTATAAATAAATTGAATTGACTATAACAAAACGTCGCATAAGTATGCCTCTCTAGATGATAATTATACACTCACATAACGTTAAGCTGAATCCAAATGCTACAATTTGGTGTTTATGTATCATTTTGCAATGTATAAATGATCTTAGATTCTAGAATTATAGACGTATACGTAAACACCCATGATTAATATCTTCACGAAAACTTACCTGTTCTCGATGTAGTGATGAATCTTCATACATTAGAATAAATCTCACTGTCGATACATTGGTTCTTATACAAAGTGCAGTAATGTCAAATGCATCGTTCGCTGGTAAACTTAGTCTATATATAGGGTTTTCTGGTAGAAAAGTGACTACATTATTTGATCCATGTAATACCAGATGCATATCCTAAAATATGAAGAGGTGTATGTTAGTTTAATTTTTTTTTAGCTTTTGAAAAATTAGATGAAGGTATTTGAATGAGCGTTTGTAAAGGTGTCGGAGACAAACGCCGACAACTATTTTTTTACCTTTTGAACAATTATTTTAGAGTTATTTTAATTATTTGATGCTAATTAAAACAAATACATATAAATGTTATTGAATTTAGGGTTTAGCAATGATGAAGATTTCGATACCCTTTCCACTGGTAAAGGACTATTTGCGAGGCTCAAGTAAAAATCAGACGATCCATACACAGATGAAATCTGTGTTCCAGTGTTACATATATCTAAAATATATATGATTTAAAGCATAATCATGTATTTAGTCATTTTATGATAACGATATTTCATGCCAATGTTTTTTTTTTAATTTGAGAAAATATCTTATCGTAACATTGTAGAATAATGTAATTAGGGTATGTGTATATATTAAAGTAAGCTTACGGACTTACCTACTCTCACATTTATAACAATTTCATTGCATTATTTGCATGTTTTCCCTTGACTTGGACTCATTAATTACTCTGGCGTCTTGTTATCGTTTGATATGTGTATATTTTTAGATATAAAGTTTGACATTTAATTACATTTAATTTAATGTTTTACATTTACTGTGACGATCTGCATATTCTGGCTCATTATTTAGCACACCAAGACTAACACATCAGCTTTTGCAGTTGACTAGCAACCGAACCTATTTATGTTTAGCAAATTCACGCAGATCTAATAGGTTCTGAAAACTATACTAATGCGTAATGAATCTGATAAAATAAATAAAATGTTATTTTACCACATTCAGAGAAGTCAAAACAGCATTGTTCTGCGTCAAAATCGTTGCCAACACATTCCTCTTTACATGTCCCCTCGCATTCTCGCCCTCTAAGTAGATTTCCGATTCAACACGCACCATCCAAACATGCCATATCTTCCCAGGTGGTCCAAGCGTTGGAAGCTTAAGGCACAATATTTATTTCAATGATTATAAAACTATATGATTATATCATTAGATGATATGGATATACATATAAAATAGATAATTATATTATATACATAAACACAGTTAACATAATATATATAGACAAAATATAAAAATGTTAAAAGACCTATTTTAGCTGTCGTAATGTATGCATCATAACGGTTATTGAGAGTATTATTGTATTCTGGTATTAAATGATTATTTTAATAAAATCAACTCTAAACATAACACAAATTACCTTTCATATAGCGATATTTAATTTGATATTCTAGCAACATTGTTACTTAAGATTCATATAAACTTTAGGTTTTGATCATAAAACATTTGGAATCTCCTTACCAGTGGCAAATAGCAGTCTAAACAATCATTTATTATTAGTTAGTGTCTTTATATACCAAAGTTTTCAATCAAATATATATTTTTGTACAAACCACACATTGCGGTTGAGGTCGTAGGCATCGGAGACATAGTAGATGTTTAATTTAATAATAGGCTTTATGTGATAAATCATTAGAAGCTGTAAATATTCATATACAACACATCATATCATACAGAAATTCGAAAGGCGAGTAAGAATGGGTATAATATTTGCACTAATATATCAATTTACTGCGTAAATAAGTTCATATATGTTAATTAAAAAGATTGCATCAGCAATAAAAATTTAGTTTGATAGTTTTTATCCCTTATTTAGAGACAGTACGGTTTCCTTGCATTATGTTTTGCATTTGATGTATGTTTTTATACATTTGAAACAGTGCAACCAGCACACTATTTCAATAATATTGATTCCTGAAGAAATTACTACTCATAGTTTTTTTTATTATGTTACATATAGTATATACATCGAGTGAAATTGTATGTACTGACCACAGGCATGAAGTTCAAAATCTTTAGCTATTTTAACGTTTCCATTATCACCAATTCTCACGCTTGCTTTAACTACGTCGGGTACTGGCAGTGGGTTTGTCCAACAGTACGTCCTTTCTTCACTACCCATGTTCTGTAAATACCATAACGTCAATCAGATTTGAATAGTGTTTTTGGGTAGTTTTTGAACTAGTTAATTCTATACAATGAAATCGCTAACTGTCCCATATATAGCTCAAAAGTAAGTCGGAATTTAAGTGGCATTATTTATGACCAAATATTGCAGCTTAGATGTATACGATTTTATTGTGGTGCAACAAATAAACTTAAATGATAATAATTGATTTCAATAATGATATTTGCTTTTTTCCTTTAAACAGTAATTTGATGATTTACAATCTTTTATCTAAACGTTATTAGAGTTTATGAACTATACCTACTTTTTCAGCGCATCGATTAGTATTAAGTCATAATCCGATAATGTTTAAATAAATTGTTGTAAAATTATGATGCTTCGTCAATATTTTATAAAAAATACCATATGGCATTTATCACTTTGATATCAAAAGATTAAAATAAATATCAGTTGCATTACCACAACAGTCTGAAAATAGTATTTATTACATAGTTATACGACTGACCGTTGATCTCTTGAATGTTCCGTCTCTAAACTCAACAATAAGTCGAACCATTGATGCATTGGTGGTAATGCAAAATTGTTCAATACTAAACGTGATGCCTGACAATAAGCTTAGGCTGTAGCGCGGTCTGTCGTTGGTATCATGAGTGACTTGACTGCCTGATCCCACGAGTATCAACCACATGTTCTAAAGATAGTTATTATTCGTATTTGTGATATATTCTCTTGTCTTATTGAGCTATAGATGATATCAATTATTACCAAGCGACAAGTAGGTGCTAATAACATAAAGTTTAAATACATATTTTGTAGGAACAACATGTTGTTCCAGATATCAAGTTTGCTTATAAAGACTATTAATTATTAAAAGAATAAATATATTGGAACTATATGAAACTGTTAAAGAGTTATTTAACCATTTTGTCCCGAACCCCGAAACAACAAAACTTACCCCTTCCAAAGGTGGATCCCCAAAGTTTCGTTCCAGCAGAAAATCGTTATCATTGTAGTTCGAACACGCTAGTTCTCCCGATCCACAGTCTACAGGATTTGGTACAGGTGCTTTGATGCAAACAAGGTTGCTTGCAATCAGCAATATACATCCTATATTGTAATATAAATTACAGTTATATACGGATATACGAATATCTTTTACCTGATTTATTGGTAATCCAGAAAATTTGATTACGTTTTAACAACGTGAATAATTTTAATGATTACATTAAATAGTCACACGCAATGTTATATATTAGCTAGAATAAAAATTTTCCAATATTTTTCGTAAGATCAAACTTGCAAATATATCGATAAAACCATTCTTTCATGTTTATTTTCTTTGCAGTAAAACTAATCTATAACTAAGATCTTATAACTAAGATCATACACACCAAAATAGTGAAACAGCATGCTGACTTGCTCTTGAATTATCTTGTGTGATTAGAAAGCAATACTAATATTGAAAACGAGTTCTATTGCACTATACGCTCCTTAATTTGATATAAACAAACTAAATATCGAAATAAGGAAACAACGTTTCACTACGCAATGGAATTTATCTGCACATGTTAGTGATTTTACTTACTGAATCAAAATAAAATTAAAGGCAACAGTGGTGATTAGAATAAATGATTACTATATTGAATCATAAAACATTAATCACACATTCACACTTGCTTTGGAAAAAAAACTCTTTTGTCATATTACGTATAGAATACAGGCAATAGCTACTTCAAAATAGACAATTCAAATAGACATGGGACATTTCCAATATTAATCAATAGTCATCAACTCTTGAATATTGCAAAATTATGACAAATGTTTGGATTTCTAATAAACTATGACTGCATGAAGTTATATCTCACATATTCTCTCTAATTCAACAATTCAACTATATGTATTTACATATAGCTATGTCTCAATGTGAGGTATTGTCATTATAACTCAGGCTCGACAATAAATGCAATTTCATTTATTTAATGTTTGCACTGTACTTTCTGTTCATCATATATCACTTATCATCTGATACAAAGTGAAGTTGATATTGATTATGGCCCATTATTAATCTACGCCAGTAGCGTAGCTTGCAATGATATTAAGCAAAGCGATTCATCGTTTGTTGTACCTGACTCACTTTCTCATTATCTCGTCAATTATAATATTATTATGTTTAGATTTCTTTGAATTTGGATAATTGTTTATCGATAAGCAATGTATAAAAGCAAAATGTAGCAAAAACATGGAAGATTACAGACATATTCATGACAATGACATGTTTTGTTCATTTCTGATACATGACACGACTATAAGACGCAATTCATTATCGTCGTTTCTTATACGGCTTACACTTTAATGACGTGTGTGCAAAAACATCTAAATGTTTTATGTCTGATAATCGTTGTATTTGAACTCTGATTGACAATTTTATATTAATCATTGCATGTATTAGACTGATTGACAATACATGCCCTTTGTTGCGTAAAACTTTCACTTTGATTAATGTTATCAATTGATAATTCCGATTAGGCTTGTCAATTCAATTAATTAATTCAAACCATTTCTTGTTTTTAATATTTCATTTAAAGTTTTAATTAACGCAATCTATTGATAATTCTGATCAGAGTCTAATATTCTGACAAGCAGTATATGTATATCATTATATTAATAGTGACACAAAAAGCCTTTAGAAACTGCCGGAAAGTAGCAAAATTATTTAAAGTATTGCCAAAATGCATTATATTTGATGTATTAAGCCTCATGGTTTTGAAGAAATTTTACAAATGATCATTGGGTGTCAGGTGCCTAGATATATACCAAACCTCCAAGGGCGTAGTCGTGGTTATTAAGAAACGGAGAAACACTGTATTTATTTTGCCTTGCCATATATTTTCCAGAGAGTACTATGCGGTATACCAAATATTTATTAAAATTTTGAAATATTGCGGAATCAGAAATAAAGGCCCTGAATTTTCTTTTCGGCAGGTGATGACAAACTAGGAATAATGGAAAACTAGTTTGTCACCTTTCTTTTGAAAAAAAAAGTAATTGAATTTTATAATATGTGTTACATTGCTTGATTAACTATGAATAATAATAATAGGCTATTTAATAAGATAACAAAATACGAAATAACCACAAAA
>LQRL01168762.1:4132-16359 GCA_001703475.1 Hydroides elegans | reverse complement strand
TCCAAAGAGAAATGAATCGATGAACATTCTTTCGCTAGCATTTCAAGGTTTTTGGAAGTCACCTTTAGCACAATAGAAGTATAAATAAATATTCATTATGCACGGAATCAATCTATACTGTTGCACATTTGGCACATGTGACTGCATTGAGTCATGTTTTTACTTGAGTATATAAAGCGCAGCAAAATTCGATCTAAGAATGAAAATGATAAATTGATACTGTTCACGTTGTCAATCGTGTTCAGCAAGAAGATGTTAGTGGGTAAAGATTAATACAGATATTAAAAGGGCTAGTTCAATTAAGAAATATAAAATGGACATTTATAACATGCCACCAGCTAAAGCAGGATATATATTCACCATTTTGCCCCAGTAATCGTAGCGTCGATTCATCTTTCAAAAGTAGCAACGTTTTCTCTAAGCTAAAAGACTGTACACACTCTCCTTAATATAATTGCAAAGACTGCATTTGCGGCGATGAGATCTTATATGGCAACACATTCTGAAGCAAAAACGCATGGTACATATGATCCAGTGAATATTATCAAGACGATGAACATAACCAATCTTAGTTCTAGAATTAAAAACCATATATTTGATTCATTGAATATTATCAAAACGATGAACATAACCAATCTTAGTTCTAGAATTAAAAACCATATAGTCGATATATGCACTTATAATAAGCAATCATCCACGGTTGTATTATAAATTAGAGTAATAAGAGAGTTATATTAGTATATAAGGATTTTATTAACACATATCTATATAGAATCAACCCATGTTTTGTGAATATATGATGTATTTTTCATAATTCCGTTTGGAGGATGTACTCTTGGGTCAAAATCTGCTGTATAAACAATACTATAAGGCTGCGATAATAGGTTTCGAAGAAGTTCATTAAGCAATGCCATAGCCTTTTTCATTAACCCACGTCCCTGGCATTTAGGGCTCACGCGTCTTGCGAAAGAGAGCACTTTTGTTTTGTCTTCCATAAACCATGCTCCCATGAACTGAATCTAAAAAACAGAACCTTTATTATGTTTTCAATTATCTTATATATACAAGACAAGAGTTATAAGTCAACTATTGTTTAATGGGCTAATATAGAGGTTGATTAATATAAAATATATACAATGACAGAAAGTGTTTAGGCTCCTTTAGCCTTTACTTTATTCAGTTAATTTATTTATAAACAAAAGAACGTACCATTTTTCAACAATATACACCAACATATAAGTTAATGTTCGGAGTGTAAAAAAAGTGTAAAACAACGCCGGAATATAATCATATACTTTATAAACATTTCTGTTTATATCCAGTATTGCGTCATAATCCCTGACAGTAGCTATTCTAATATTGAATAAACTTATGTCAAACCGTGCTACCATTTTATCGTACGATGGAAGTCTTATCAAACTTGAATAATTGCTAGCTTTGAGCAGCACATAACAACGAGTCGTATTTCACATCCCGTAAAAAGTTGTACTCTAGCATATGTTTAAGAGCACTGTAAGATTTTTTGATGTTTTTGTTATTGATATCGAATATCTATTTGATTGCGTCAATGAATAGTGTTCTTTCTGTATATGTTAGAGCAAAAATCACAACAAATTAAAAAAATATTTTTCATACCTATTGAAAATTGATTTATGAGAAGTAGCAATACATTGACAAAAACTACATTTGAAGTTAATAAAAAACAAATCATTTATGATATTTTTTTGCTTTCTTTTTATCATCATAATTAAAATGTAGTATTTTTCAAGTAAAAACAAATATTGTATTCATCTAATAAAAACAGAATCAATATATCATTTTTGACACCATATTCTTTAAGTTTAGTTTTCGTTATTTGTTTATGTTACAAAATGTAAAATAATGGTGATTTCCATAGAATTCCATTGAATTCCGAGGCATACCTAATTAATGGCTATTTCCATCAATTGTTGGTATTCTTACTGTGTTCAAGTGTTTGCTTACATGCTACTCATTCATATCGGAATAATTAAAATAAAAATACACATTTATAAGCAACTTGATAAGTTCTGTTTATCACTAGACCCGACACCAGGATACATTACCCAGTCTCTCATCTTTTAATTTTTAAAGAGGTTCTTGCATATTGCATGTATTGTTTAAAAAAGTGTACATAATGTACTTCGTTTCATGAAATAACACAGAATATAAACCTCTTATTTTTTTTAAAATCTACATTTACATATTATGCATTCCTTAATTGATATTCGTTGTGTACCTAAATGATGATTTGATAATGTTTAAGTTATGAAACATGGATAAATATAAATACATGTACTACCAACTATTACAATGTATTAACCACTGTTTCATGTGAAAGTGAAAAATAAAACATTGACAGTTAATCTTATAGTCGTTGTTGGTACATAAACATATTCATTCTTCATAAACAAAGCAAACGAAAACCTGGCATTATCATAAATATGATGTAGAAAACAGAATTGCAGCAAATAAATATAAACAAGAGTAGATATGTTCAAAGAGCATACAAATCTTTTCTTTTAATCATAAGTGAATCCTTAAAAGATTCGTGTAAAATTTATTGCATTATGTTCAATTGAATTTGCATATCCAAGAATAGGCCATTCAATCCAAAATTTAAAGACAAGTGTTTGTTTACTCGATTTTTAATCGCACGGTTTTTTTCAGTCCCGTTTTTCCCAACTGTTTTATACTATTCAAAACCATGCTTAAACTGGACACCTCGCTTTTTCGGACATCGGACACCTAATTCGTATCCTACTATTGAAATATAGAAGTATTTCACCTGCTTAGACCGGACAATAAATGTGGGGGTTGTTTATCAGTATAAAAGTTTCTCGTAAGCACATAATTCACTTAATCCCTTATTTTTCATGCACATTATTCACATTGCTAACGTTTCAACATAAAAAAAACAGATTAATTTAACATAATCTTTGTGTTCAATGCTGATTACACTGTGTTTTAGCATTAAGGAAAAGAGAAAGGGGGATCAAATATCCTGAATTGCTTTATTCTATGGGTCTCAAAGGGATCCGTACAATCAGGGTATCATTATTCATTGTGTCCTTTTAAGAGGGGCATCAAAAGCATTAGTTGAATAATACTGAACAGACAGTTTATTGTCACGAAACCACACCTGGTAAAATATGTCGATTCAAAGCTTTCATATGGTCTGCTGACAAAAGTTAAACTATCTTTGCTCAGGAGACGCATAATTTTGGCTTAATCAGGGATTAAGGATTAACGTTGCATGGTAACTTGTGTTGCATCTTGATCACTTTATAATTATGATTTCTTTTTGTATAATAAGACCTCAAAGTAGATAGGGGTATTTAGAGTAGGGTATCATTACATTTGACTTCTTTTAATGAACCTCACTTGGTTCTGTCACGAAACCACACCCGCTAAATTTGCGTCCTTTTTTAAAGTGTTAACCGAGCTTAAGATATGTTTGATTATCTCAACTCTGGTGTATTTGGAGGTCAAATTTTATGTATTCAGCGAGTTTCAAAAAAAATATGAAGAGCTGTTTTTTATCATTCACAGAAAGCGCATATTATAAGTTCGTAATTTTTGTAAAAAAGCCAGACTTAGGGTTCCATATGTAGAGATGTATACAATATAACCCAATTAAAGCTTATATGTCCAATAAAATAACATACATAACTATAAATAACATAGATTTACATAACAGGGGACGGCACAGTAAATATACCGAAAACTGTTGAACCTGATTAGACCGGACACCTTGCTAAAAAGGACAGTTTTGCTTAGTCCCAAAAGTGTCCGGGTAAAGCAGGTTTCACTATATTGCAGCACATACGCCTCATGTCAGTGAATAATTACCTTACTTGTTTATACACAAATAACAGCTTCTGCTTGCTGTTAGCCCCACTTTCTACGAATAAGTGGCAGCTTAACTAAGGGGTCATGGGGTCGGTATGGGTGATTGACAGCAGATGAAGATTTTCAGTATTTGTAGAAATGCCAATATGGATGACTCATTCTGAACTCCATATGATTTTGTAAACATAAAATATTTCACAAACTCTGTTACATATCATATCAAAATCCAGACAATGATTAACTTTACATAGCAGAAAATACTTTAATACCATTTTAGCATGTTTAGTGGTTATGAAGAGTAAGTTATGGTATGATAAAAAAGTTAGCTGTCTAAAATCGAACGGAAATATAATCTGATTATTTGCAGTAATTGAAAATAAATCAGATAATAAGTGAACGCAGCTGGATGAATTAACCGGCGAAATATGTTACTACTCAATAAGGGGATGTAAATAGCTTATGCGCTGACTGGAAAATTCAAATTATGTCTTGCTCACTGCAGACATATATGTGTCTATAAAATAATTAAACTCAAAGAAGTTTTTTTATGTGGAGTTGAACTGAACCATAGTTGACTTGTTTTCAACAAACACTCACTATGATAATACTAATCTATTTGCTCATTCATGATGAAGGAATATGTTTGTAAGTGATTTTATTCGATTTGTTGGATCTATGTTGTCTAATCAATAAATTGATATATATTAATAGCATAGAAAGAAACAATTATTTTTCATGATTTATTCTATAAAATCATACAAATATTCTTTATTCGCATATAACGTTTTGTATTTGAGATCAATAACTTTGTTTAATAAAACAAATCTAAAAGGGATAATTCTTTTAATGTGTCTTTAAATACTCATTTACAACGGGAGCAATTATATAATAATTTGCAACAATTGCACAATATGTGAAATTCATTGACTGAGGATATGTTAATTATTATTACATAGGGTAGTCATGTTTCTTTGTACTTTATATAATATAAAAGTTTAATGTTTTCTTTTACATATTATACGTTTCACATTTTGTCAACTTTTCTAACAGCTATTAGACACGTTTGCATTATGAAACCTGAAAGTCCTAGCAGCCATTGCATCTTGCCGTAACGCGATGGAAAAGTGTTTAACAACCTGCGTTTAGTATCATATATCGCACCACCATCATCACCTTAAAAATTGTTATTTACAAAACATTTCAAACTATCCGATGCGTTAAAATTTGAGACAAAACGAAAAATCACTCTTTGCATTTCCCTTCACTCAATTGTCTCGAACGTGACGGTACAAATGTTTCATCTTATCAAGTGCCTGCAAAAGCCACATTTAGTTTTTTGTGAAATAATATATTTAAAAGCTTAGAACACCGAATCAACTTTGCACTTCAATATGTAAGGATTGCGTTTTTCTTTTGATTTGGTCAACATGCTGATGGTTGCACTGAACTATATCTGAAAGCATGATTGCGTTACTCGATATATAATTATCAAGATTAGCTTATATTTGTGGCGTCATGCAAAAATAAATATTTTAAAAATCAATAGTTTTTTATGTTTTTATTCGGATATATAAACCGTTTCTTGCGCAATAGTATTATTAATGTTGTTATTTGTGGTTATCAAGATATATTTAACAGTAAAACGCATCTCATATAGTATATTTAAATGCGTGTTTAGTTAAGTTTTTTTCTTACGGTTTTAACTGTGAAAGTGTGAAACTGCACGGTTGATAAACTGTGGTAGATGAGATAATTCAGTATAAACCAAACATCGCATCTCTAACATCTTTCGACATGACTTTCGAGCGATATCTCAATAGCTTAGCAACCAGTATGTGGTTCCTTACCATTTAGAAAAAAATATATATGTGGGTATAGGTTTTTTATAAAGCAAACCTTTGCAATCATGCGTGTAAAGTCCATAAAAAACTCATGTGTGTGTGACCGTTACTGTTGTTTTGGTTCCAAACTTAAAAAGAAAATGATAAAAAATACTTTTTCAGAAACGATGTGATCGTATTATAAGCTTTATAATAAGCCGTATTTAAATATTTGAAACATTCGTGATAAAAAAGAGTGAAAATGATTAAGTTAAAATGTGTAATAACAACAAGCGTACTTAGATTTAAAATCATGTGAATGTGTGTAAGAATGTGATGTGGCGTACTTTGTAACCCGTGAATATATACCTTTAAACATGCAAATAACAAATTCAAAAACAAAAACAAAACAAGCATGCTTAGTGGTATCCTGCTTTAATAACATAATAGCTAAACAAATACATTGCTACATGCAATGTCCATAGCTAAATGGTCATACATTATGACATACTTGGACAGAAGGACAGATTTCGTTTGCCCTTCACGTTATTCTAGTGCTACTCAGGAAAAAACACAATATAGGGTAATAAATATATCATATATTTGCATGTCTATTTGCTTTATGAAACAAAATAAACGTCAACTCCATAAACTGAATAATATAAGATCGCCAACACATCAATTTCATAGGGATGCTGTTTACTATTTGCCATCGTTTGTGTTAGAGATAATGTAACAAGCAACATTTTTTTAATTTATTAACCAGGACATCCACAATCAACAACTACACGAAATGCATTTGTTATTGTGGAAACATGTGGATGCAATTTGTATAGAAACAAGTATATTCAATTTGCCTCGGCTTTCATATCTCATTGGCTTATTTTGTTATGCAATCGACACATTGAGCATGTGAGGACTGTTTGATAGATACATATAGGTCATTGAAATTCAATGATGCATATAATTTGAATTTGTATTCCTCTCCGTGTTCAAATCCCTACCCATTTGAAACCAATGTATACATGTTAAAGTTTGAAGCCTTGATAAAACACAAAATGTAGTTTCTTTATAATTTTAGTAAAAAATAAATAAAAGACAGTGGAATGTTTAATAAGCATTAACGTAAATCAACACTAGTCTCAATTATGCCGTTTTTTTACACGGGGCCGGTTGATGGTGTCTTGTCAATTTGATATACACGCGACATGTTAAAAGTACATTGTTCTGTGTCTATTGATAACAAGACGTTGATGTATTTCATTGATTATTTCAAGTTTGGAACAATGTCTTATGTGAATCATGTTTAAATTATTTCATCAGTGGATATATAAAGGAGTACAAATAATCTCCAAACAAGAAGATGGTGTGTATAAATCTACTTTATTTTTAAAAATATTTAGCGTGTGCTAAGATTGGGACCGTCTTAGCCCGACCATCCTACATTCATAATTTTTTCGATCGAATAGTTCTCATAAAGCTTCTAGCAGTACAATTTCTTCTAGATCACCATTAACATTCGTTCAATATCATAAAGTAGCGCAAAATGTGAATCGTGAATATTTTTTGTATGTGCAGCCCCTTTCAACAATACGAAACTATTTTATGAATTAATGGCCTAAATTATCTGTATCTTTATTAGCACTTTAGCCCATATTGTCTCTTAGATATGCCCCTTGAAAATATTCATTGTTGGATTGAGATAAAACACATTGAATATGTATTATTGAAGAACCTATAGCTATGCAATCAAAGGCTTATACAATTAACGGCTTATACAATTAAAGGATATAATGCAATGCTTATCGACATGATAAACAATATTTGTTCTGAGGAAAATCCTTACTCCTGAATACGAATGTTATTTTGCCATTACTGATCAAAAGCAAGAAAGTAAGGCAATAATTGAAAGTAAGCTAATAATATACATAATTATTAATTGATATCAAATCCATTAATCTGTCATTTGTAGATCCATTCAATTTTGTTTCGATTTTACAATAACTTGCGATTTTGTTTTGTCGAAGAAAAACAGAGTTAAGTATTGTCTAAAAAATGTCAAATATAGCGGAGGGGTAAGGGGGGGGACAAATCCTCGACAAAACCTCCACGAATTTGTATCTTTTGAATGCATTATGTATGAGGTTAAAGTGACTTACCAGTGTTGTCAATCACATGTTTCATTTAGTTAAACCTTAAGGAGTGTATTTAGCTAGCATAGTACCTAGTGTTATATTGTGCTGCAAAATGGAGCATAATACGATTCAGTTATATTTCACATTTAGCGTAAAACAATAGTATCGACCATATAGCCTTCAATATATAAAGTATTTGGTATAGCATTATGTATCAAACATGCCATTTATAGTTAGCCTGGTATCTAGTTTAAGCAATATATATTATTTTCTAACCGCAATTGCACAACACCTAATCATGTAGATATACAATTTATTCATAAAATGTAAAAGTGATATTATGTGAAGGCTAAGAAGAGCGTTACACTTTCGAAGCGAATCAGAAAATGTAATCCGCCTAGATTTATCTTACTGTAGAATCTGATAATTATTGGTTTGGATGGCTTGATATCATAAGACATATTTTATATATTTTTCGTAAAGTATAAAACGGTGACTCTCTAATTTTAGATCCTTAATGCTAGAACTATGTCCTATTAATGTTTTAAAATCATTAATATGAAACTATTTACTCATAATTTTGTACTTAATTTAGGCACAACCTTTCGTATAATGATCTTGAGAAAAATATTTGTTTTCAGTATGAACACATAGAATTTGATTGTATTAAAGACATTTTCTAAATAACCATATATCTCGTTTACTGTCGACCATGTTATTGCACATGGTACATCATGTACTTTACACTGCACATTACTTATTGGCATCCTGTTTTAGACATGTATGATACACTATAAACACCGATGTTGAAATATTGTTTTGGGGTTGCCTGATGTTGATGGTTCTTACCTGAAGATAGAAGACCAGACGGAAAGAAGATTTAATTAATTTAATTACATGGTTTCTGGATAAACAAACTATATCATACTTCATTCACTGCTAACAACACAAATGTTGCGTGTCAAAATAGAGCTGTGTGGCGTTTTCCGTCATTTTGATAACTAATCACTTCATAATTGTCGCTTATAATAACGTTTTATAGTAAAACTTGATGTTTTTCCATATTTATATATTTTTAGTATTTCTTAAATTGTAATGATCATTTTAACGTATTTGTCATGTAATTTGTTAAGCAGGTGTCTATGCAAAATACATGAGTATGATTAATGAGTGATTAATATTTTTATTACTGGCCATTTAAAGGTTCGGCATTCGGCCCTGCATTTTGACTTACTTTTCTCCTACCAGACGTGTTATAGATCGTCAGATAAAAGGCATGAATAATATGCATGTGAATGATTATGTTAACTGAGTGATGTCAATCGAATAAACGGCCAATAGCATTTTGCAATGTTGCGTGAGATGTCAAACAAATCATAATACATAAGCAAACGAGTCATTAACTGCAGTAATTTGTCAACTTCTCTGTCAGCAAACACGAGTCATATGAAACAAGTTTGATTACATGATTTGATAAGATTGTAAATCAGCCATTTGAAAAATGATCATGAATTGGATAATTCTGCTTGTCTTGAAAATTATAACGCACATCGAATGCGTTGATATACATGGATTTGACTTCACTATACTCCGCAATAAACAAGGAGTTTCCGATGTGATCTTCGTCGTTAATAGTAAAAGTGTCATTCACTACGCTGCAAAATGCACGGCGACCCACGGTTGCAATCATGCGAATTATCGCAATGCCACAAAATGTGAACTTCTAGAGGGTAGTGTTGGAGCGGACATTACACTTACATATGAACCAAAAGCTAAAAATATATGTAAGTAGACCAAACATTTATTTAACATTACTCTTGTTTTTCAACAACTTATGTCACGCTAAGAACATTACCAACCCGATGGAATAGTCAAACCTATCAAATAATATGGAAGTAAGGTTGATTGTTTACCTGAGAAACATTCAATGACTGACTGACTTTAATGACTGACTGACTGACTTTAAAATGATGCCCTAGTAATGTTGTAAAGCTTAGATGCATTAAAATTGCTTACCATAATTCCCATATTTCTAAAAAAGGGTTACAATGTTTGTACATTTGGCCTAACCTCTTTGATTTACCTCTTAAATACTAGGAATATTTCACATAGAAATGTTCAACAGGTTGATAAAGTTAGACATTGTTTGTTTAAAAAGTAAATCAACTTTAAAATGGTTGTCCAATATGAATAGGCTAAGCGATATAGCCGAGTTTGTCTATTCTTATAAATGTTTGCTTATAGCAATTCAAAGAAGTCCAAACCATATCGAAACTAATATGTTGCTGTTTAACACACATCAATTATAATTATAGGTACATATAATTTGTGTATATAATAAACATTTATGCTAAGATTAAACTCATTATCCTGTGCAATTAGGCTGTAGCTTGACTATTAAGCCCGTTATTCAAGTCATGCTTAAATATGTTATGTTTCTAAAACATTCTTTCGATGTATAACGTGTATACATTTTACAAAAAATATTTTGATATGTTTGATAATCATGCAAATATTAAATTTAAGTTACTACACAAAACCTATATTTAATATTTTATATGGAATTATTTCTTAAGATAAACGTGACCCTGAGGGAATCAATTCGATTGAGTCAACATACGAGGAGTCGTTAACAACCGTTGTTATAGACAGTACACAAACAACAAATCTAGGTAAGACGATGCTAATTTTGAGTTTTATTGTAAAATAAGAATTATTTGTGTAGAAAAAAATATTTGATTGAATGTAAATTAATCATTGAATATCTAATTGGTTTATTACTCCTAACAAATAATGAAAAAAATGTTATCTGTTATCTGATTCGTCGTATTTTTATATAGAGTGATAAGAAACAGTTATACCTGCATGCCTTGTGAATGGAATTGATGCTTACAAGTATCAGTCAATCATAACCTGGAAACTGTTTAGGTTTTTAACACTATAATTATAATGAATGACAGCTTTAAAAGTATATTTAACCATATCATTTTATTCAACCCTAGCCCCCTGTGATGTCGAGTATAACAACGTATGTTTCTTGCTGGAGCCGGTGGCGCTCAATTGGTATGATGCTCAGGTCTCATGTCTTGACCATGGTGCTCGATTAGCGGAAATTGACAGTGCAGAGCTCAACAACGCATTAAGTAGTTTTCTATTAAGTAAGTTTTAGCTAAGAGTCGTATTTGTCTGTGCTTTACATTAAAAACATATTTGGCTTCCGGTTAAAACAACGATGACGGTAAAAGAGATATAAACCGAGTTCATTAACTATTCTATTAGTTTTTGTATACAATTTATTTTAATGAGTAGAATGTGAAATATATGAAACCGTCGCACACGTGTCTACCCCCTTAAAAACTAAACGTTGAACGATACACAATTAGAGCCAAAATCTGTAATTTGTACATAGAAAGCGTCATTTTAAGTTTTTATCAAAACCATAAGGCTACCGGGTAGCCAACGGTAATTTACAATAACCACTATTTCATGTTGCTATATTTCACATAAAGCCTAGTTAATGTAAAATATACCTAATAAAATATATCCGCATTTCTTAATTTCTTAACAATCCCTTTATTCTGGTCTAGCAAATCCTTACACGCCAAAAGGTACGGGGATTGAGGGTTTTAAATCGCGCGACACTATATATCTAAATACTTAATCTCTATCAGGGGTGCACCTTACCGGTCGCATATACACCCGTCACCTCCTTTTGGTTGTGAGTACACTCGCGTTAAAGCAAATGTCAATATGATTAAAATTCACACTGTCAAAAATATATCCTTTTGATTTAGCCATACAATGTTGTGCTCGCATTTAAGATGTTTTAAATGATGAGTCTCGCGTTAGAATGCAATCTTGCATGCCTGAGTGCCATGTAAATGGCCGTCATTGAGGTTTAAGGTGCACCCCTACATTATACATACAGTCTTAACCATAACACAGATATATTCATTACTATTTAATATTGGTAAACACATTTATCTTTAACAAAATGTAATATTTATAAAACAATTTAAAGCTGTTCAAAAAGCAATCGGTTACATAATTGTGTTGGTTATATACCGGATTTAATATATTATCCTTAACGGAACGGGATGTTGGTAAGGCACCGTGCTGGTTATACACGGGTTATTATGGTATTTTTGAAACTGATTTGTATTGATATTAATATTAAGTCAGCGGCAAAAACAATTCATAAATTATTCTGCTGTCTTAAACATACGCTCGCTTAATGCGTGACAGTTAGCTACCTAATATTTTCCCTACATTAATTTTAGTTCATGATAGATTCTGGGTGGGTGGGACCGATGCAAATGAAGAAGGAAACTGGATTTGGACAACTTCCGGTCGCTCGTTTAATGGCGACAACCTTTTCACAAATTGGATCAGCAACCCTCCA
>LQRL01168727.1:0-11659 GCA_001703475.1 Hydroides elegans | reverse complement strand
AAAGATAAGCTCCACTTCGAAATCTTAATAGCTTTCATTTGGGTATCTAACCTATTTCAGAACATTAGTTATAGCAATCAAACAACCAACAACGAAAAAACAGAGAAAAATGCATATAAAGTGATAAAATCGTATTTTAAAGAAATCGAATAGAATTTGCATGGCAACAACAATCGACGTTATTTTACATTGCGCAAAATAATTGTTACGTCATACATGAAGCAGGTGGCAATTAACGTCTTAAATAGCAGGTGGAAACCAAAGTGCTAAGACAAACCAATTAACACAAAACATATAAAAATAGAGATGAAAAATTAAATGTTAAAATAAACAATATATAATGGTGTTAACCGAATTTGGTGAAATTATTATAAATAAACGAAAATATATTTTTTTTCTATAAGGTTCTAGCATAATTTTAAGTTTATTAATTCATTTTATTTGAATTGTTAAGCAGCAAATCGCAAATATATTGCTCATCATTTTTTCGATTTCGAATACACAAAACATACAAACAGAGATGAAGAATTAAATGTTAAAATAAACGATATGTTATGGTGTTAACCGAATTTGGTGAAATTATTATAAATAAACGAAAATACATTTCTTTCTATAAGGTTCTAGCATAATTTTAAGTTTATTAATTTATCTTATTTGAATTGTTAAGCAGCAAATCGCAAAAATATTGCTCATCATTTTTCGATTTCGAATACACAATTACAGCTGCAATAAGATATCAACCATATACATTTTTTTCTTTTGTATGTCTCATAATAAAGACATTTGAGATAGATCTAATGAATGATAGATGACAAAAAAAATGGAATAGGAAATACATACAATTGTGGTTGGAATAAAAAATATACATAATTTGTGAATGATTTCAGCTACATGTAGGTCAATATTTTTTGTTGGAACGTACATATTTTGCTGACATTAAAAAATGGCAAAATTGTGGAATAAACTATTTAGATTAGTTTATATGAATCCCGGGCCATTTTGCGGTAGTACATTTCTAGTTATATCGATATAATGGTGTGTTAGTTAATTATACAAATCTGATCTACTCTAGTACCTGAACCGCTATTATTGCAGGGTTTGACATAAGGCAAAATTCATACTCGCCAAATTGGCGAGTGACATTGATTTCATACTCGCCAAACAGATTTTGTACTCGCCAATTTGGCGAGTGACTTAACTTTGTACTCGCCAAATCAAAATATGCATAAATAAATGAAATAGTTACACCTAAGGATTTGTTGGGTATCCTCTGCAACATTTTCATTTAAAAAAAAACGTTAAGGTGGCAACCACTCTAAGAGAGATCAAGGCCCCGTTGTAAAACCATTACTCGAATTTCGATTTTCTTAAAGGGTCCACGTTTTTTGTTGTTATAACTTACTTTTACTTGATATTTACCAATTGATCCAATCACTTAACATCAACATGTGTTTAACACATTATTACGAGAAAGAAACAGGAAAGCAAGAAACAAGAGTTTGCTTTTACTATGTTATACATTTAGGGAGCTTGAGCCATTTCGTTAAAGTTCTGTTAGATCATGACATACAAATGTTGAGACACCGTTACAGTATTTACGTCTTTATGGCGAGCGCCGAAGGCGCGAGCGAAATTTTCATACATATTCTAGATATAAATGGTATTTTATAAAGGTTTTTATCATATTAATAGTCAAGGCCACATTCAAATTTGGCGAGTTACTTTTATTTGTTACTCGCCAAAAAATATCTATTCAAATTTCATACTCGCCATTTTGGCGAGTGACTTTCAAGTCGTACTCGCCAAATGAAATTTTCACTCGCCATGGCGAGTTGGCGAGTGCTTATGTCAAACCCTGTTATTGTGATTATGACGTAACAATTATGTGTGCAACACATCATTGACTACAGATGGTTTCGTTCAATAAAGTTGGAAAATATATGCAGACATGTGAATTTCATTAAATGAATAGTATGGTGTGTAAAATTGTACATAATTACCCCATGTGTATCCCTAAAGCGTTTAAATGGGAAAATAAAAGTAGCCATAACTTTGCTTATATAAGCAATATAAGCACATATAAGCAGTTTTTAAAAAGCCAAGGACCCAAATAATTATAATATCGAATTTCATTAAAATCGGTCAACAACTGTGAGAGGAGTAGGGTTTTGAAAAAAAAGTTAACGAACTAAACAAATAAATTGATATACATATAAATTCATAAATCAATAACGGAAAAGCGGTGACACAATCCACGTCTTGCGTAGCAAGCCGTGGCTAAAAACGACACGTTGGTATCACATTATGTATTGCATGATTATAGACACGCGAATTCACGCGCAAATATAAATACAAGACTGTCCAAGGACAGTGTGCCACACCTTGCACAACTTCAGTCAACCTTTATAACGAAAAGATAAAACATGTTTATTCGGTATAGCTTTATATACCTTTTAACCGATTTTGTTAAAAGATAAGTAAAAATACCCCCACTCCTCTTAGTACACACCTACTTTGTGTTTTTTTACATGCAACAGGAAAATGAAACCGAGTTAAACCATTATTATCGGTTTATAGCCCGCGGGGTATACACCGATTTTGCACACAAAATATCTAGGTGTGGGCTAGACAACGGTGCCGGTTACATCGATTTCTAAAGCATAAACCACATGTTAAATTCATTGAATTATTATTTTCTAATCATCGACGCAATAACGATAATAGTATTTAATTTGAGCAGTTGCAATGTCTTTGTGGATTGTTCAAAGAAAGATTCATAATGCGCAACATATATAAGGCATTTTGAATTATTGGGTTGTAATGTAAACTACACAATATACAAAAATACGACCAATTTAGGGTGCGGGTTATACACCGGATCTTAAAACTTAATTCTAGATTTTCATTGGGTGCAGGTTAAAAACTGATGCGGGTTATACGTCTGTTATAACGGTAATCATTGACATAACAAATTAGATGAAATGGCTGTATACCCACAATCGGGAACATCAATTTTATTTTATCAATATAATGGTGTCTAAATAACTATTCAAATCTAGTCTCCTTTCACAGTCGAACCACAATTATTTTGATTATGACGTAACAGTCGGATTTGTAGCACACCATAGAATGCATTGGGTTTAGTTAAATAAAGAAGGAAAATTTATGCGGAGATATCGATTTCATTGAATTAATAGAATGGTGTGTAAATTTGCACGTAACAATGGCATGTTCGCCACCAACGCGATTGAATGGGAAAATAAGAGTACGCATAACTTTGCTTATATAAGCAATATACGCACGAGCTAGCAGTTTTTAGATACCCCAGAACATTGTTAACAACAAGAGAGAAACTATGCTCATAGAGCATATAAATCCGCTATCTTTTCTCAGAAATAAAATGAAATTTATGTTTATCCAAACGATATTTGTATATATTTTTGTATTGTAGTCTAGGCAAGAGCACACTGTCAGACATAATCGTCTCATTGATTATTGCTATAGACAGTTTATTTGTTTGTATTTGTTTAGTCTTTGGCATTTCAACAAATATATGCATTTTTTCAATACTACAGATAACCCAATATATTTCTTGACTGAAATTATAGTCTTACATTTCATTTTTGTCATTATTCTAATCAATAAAATATAACTATAAGAAGTGGTTTCTAAACACTGCATTTGACCTTTGTCGCAATAATCACGTCATATATTGCGACAATGTCCCGCCTTCTCTAGGCTCCCAACTCTATTGATTTTTGGTTGATTGACACGTGTCGCGTTAGCCAATAAGAAATCGGCACACTTTATAGGGACGTACAAAATATGATTTTCCATGAAATTCCTGATTTTAGTTTTTAACGTTTATTGACAACCTAATCAATATCTTGTAATTTTAACCAGCCAATAAATAATTTCATGTTATATGTTACATTATGGTATACTTTTTGTGTTTGTTTATATCCTCTAAAACATAGTTATGCGAGTGACAAAATATTTTCTTAAAACCCGACCAAAAATATAATCTGCTCGTTTTCGTAAACGAAAAAGATAGCAGATAATAATACCAAGTTTCATTAAAATCGGCCCACAACTCTAGGAGGAGTAGCATTTCAAAAAAAAAAGTTAACGAACTAAACAAATAAATAAATAAATAGATAACTATATCAATAACGGCAAAGCGGTAGGACAATCAACGCCTCGCGTAACAAGCCGTGGCTAATAAAAGTATAATCTGCCACCCCTCCAAATCGTTCACCACCGAAATCCTATTTACCATCAATGAATCCTTATCAACCGAGAAACAAATCGAGGGAGCAACGCCAAAACATGTTACAAGGTCTGTTAAACTTTCGCGCTCGTGCATTTTAATTAATTTAAGAAATATGAAAATATAAACATAAATATATACATTGCATGTTGAAAACTATGGAGTAAATATCACATACGTATGGTTTTTTTTCGCGTTTACCTCCCATTGAGTGGCCGACCCAAATGACTGGTCGATCGCCGATGCCAGCCTGACGCAACTTCTCCAGGATGTCTAAACTGCGCACGCTCAAAGCACGCCTGCAAATAAACCGAGATAAACAACAATGTAGTGTAAACGATGTTAACAATACACTTTGTTCGTTGAAAATATAGTTGAAATGGTGCAATGTGAGTTGTTTAACTCTACAGCCGATGCTATAGGATAGAATTTACGGATTATAATACATTTATACAAACGACTATTATTGAAGCATGAGTTGCGATTAAATATGATATCTCTCCGGGGTCCCTTACTGTACACACTTACCACAGAAGACATTCATATCTTGATCCGGTACGAAAGCTTATTATGTACTTTTATTAGGCTTTGGGTATGGAAGTTTTCATTTCTAAACTACTTTTCCAATGTTACATCACCCTCTTGAAGAATCCTCGATAAACCATATGTTACTTCTCATTATTGTAATATAGTAATCCTAAAACACAGGAAAAATTCTTAAGGAATAGGCAACTCACTTCTCGCTCTCGTAGGGGCACTCTGCCTCCCACTCATTGAGAAAAGTCTCATAACCAACTGACATGATGCGCGCATTGGGAATGTCACTTGCCAGCCAGTCCTAAAAATTAGTGAGTAGAAAAATAGATCGATTTAAGGGTTTATCTATATATTTATAGCTCATATTTTCGGATTTTCATAATTCATAAACAAATCAATAACTTATTTGATGTATCATCGCCACCACAAAAAAAAAAGTCCGTTTAACAGTAAGAAGTTTGCCAAAATATCTACGGTCAAAATATCACAAAATGTGTAAACGGACATAGCGTCCACAGTCTTACAGACACTATTTTGTACATATTTAAAACCATTAAAAAGAGTGTTTCTTTAGCATTGTGACATATCGACATATACGACATAGTACAAAATATGAACTCTCACCTTAGGCCAACAGAACGTGTACCAATTACTCTTTGATTTATCTTCACTCGGTTTTTCTTTGAATTTCTTTAAACCAAACAGTTTCTTTGCATCCAAGTCTTTCAACTTATCCAGTTTCAGTTTTTGTTTCAACGACTTCTGAGTTTCCGAAATTTGGTTTGAATCACGTGACTGGTTTGAAACGGTATCACAGGAATCACATGTGTCATTTGACTCCTCAGTTTGTTTTGTTTGTTGAGCATTATTTTTAGAACATGTGTTAGACATAACCTTCTGTTCAGAATCACCGGTTTGTTTATTAGTTTGTTTGGTATTGGTGCTGGCACACTGAGTTTGAGCATTTTTGTCTTTATTGCTTGCGGTATTTTGTTTATCAGTCCTGTTGTTATTGCTTGATGATTTTCCTGGATTTTCAGCGGGCTTTTGAGATTCTGAATTTTGTGACTGGTCTTGCTGCTGCTGTTTTTCCTGTTGTTTTTGTTGTTTTTCCTGCTGAAGCTTCAAGGCTTTTGCCCTCGCGACGTAAACGGAATCTTTTTGTCGCCATGTCTTAAAGGGTCCGCCACGAAGACCGTGCACAAACACGATGTCAGCGTATACCGGGTCGCTGTAAAGAAGACAAAACAATATAAACCGTAATTTCCTATGTATTACCGGCTTTATATACAAAATATGGCTGTGGTAAATAAACATCAGCAAAAGCAAGAAATTTGACGGGCCAATTTCTAAGACTAAGTCTAGACTAGGTTCCTGTTTGCTTTTAACATTGAAACCTAATTGGTACCAAGGCTGTGAAAATAGCCTAACATGTCAGCTATTTTATAATTATTTTATGCAAAATAAATATTTAACCACCTCATAACTACCTGTAGCACTATACCTGAAACGGGCTTTCGGGTAATACAAGTAGACGCCCTCGGGGTACTTTTTGGCGCCACCGAAATCCTCGTCCAGGTTCGCCAGTGCCTTTGCTGCTTTAAGGGAAAGCTCCATGTCGCGACCATTGGCCCAAGTGTGCAGAATGCTTACCCAGCCTATGAAATTAATATCAACTAGAAAGGCAATCATAGATTTCATATCCGCGATCTTCTTGAGGTGTCGATTCAAATATGAATATTGTAAAAATACTTTTAAGGGCATATAAGCTGCTTGCTTTAGACAAAAAATATGGAGAATACTGTCTAAAGTGCAGATAAGCACTTAATTTAATTTCGACGAAAATGTAGTTTCGATGGTCTACCTTTGCACTCCTGAATTATTGTCACTTCATTTTTCAAATATTAACATTATAGTCTAGAGTTAAATGTAACGAATGCTAACTGTGTCACTGCAAGCAGAAAGTGAATATTGATTATGCGGTTATTGCAGCAGCGCGCTTTATATAGCTGCCCCCTCTCCCGCACAACTGCCTTTACTCGATGACGCAACTTTCTCTCTATTAAAGTCGCTGTCACTCATCAATTAAGAAATGTCAATAAATAAGCGCGACTTGTCATTGGTCCATTTAAAGGGGCCTTGTCATGAGGGGCCAATGAGAGCCTAGAATGCGTCTCAGTGGTTTTCAGCGAGGCACCAAATAATGTCTTTTGAAAAATATTTTTTCATAAATGTTAAATATCTCGGCAATCTCATAACAATGACTCATCAAAACCATCTATGCTCCATCTTTCGGTCATGTTTAATGCTTCAATACATATTATTCTCTCAAGTTTATCCTATAACATATAGAAAAGTGTCGGACATGGCATTTTGAAAAAAAAACTCGACTGATTTTAATACCTGCGAAACTTTCGTAAACGAAAAGATCGCAGATAATAAAATATATTATTACATTTTATGAGACTCTACTATTCTGGCATTGAACATAATTTTACGTTTATTTGAAAAAAGTAGGACATATCGACGCTGGTCATTTATAGCTCAAAGAATTACCGATTATGCATGTTATGCATGTAAACGACGTGGCAAGAGGGAAATTAGATGTATATAAAACTGAATAAAGTCGACTCAAACACAGGTATGGACAAACGTGCAAATGTAATACAAAGGGCGATCAAAATAGTAAATTAAATTCTCGAATTGATCAACTGGGACTAGCAATATATTTACCTCGGTAACCAAAGAAGTAGCGATACCTGCATCAATCATAATACCATGCAGCTGCAATTACGCCTCTATGTCGCTAGACTAGAAGAAATTCAGGAAAAGGGAAATGATATAGTAAGGGAAAGCTAAGGGTTAAATGTGCATTGATAATACCTGCATCTATGATATCCCCATGCAGTTGTGGATGCAAGGCGAGATTAGCGAGTATAAGCGCAATGCATCGCATGAACTTGACACTCGTGTCGCGTGCCTCGTATACACGTTGAAGCACCTCGAGGCCGCCCTCTTGCACGATCTTATGGCAGTGGCTCGGTAACTATGATGGAAAAATGAAAAGGAATATATATATTATAAAGTTACCAAGGGGAATAAAAATAATTCTTATATGTGATATCGCTTGACGTTTTCATAGCTATTGTGTTGGTTTTGATTTTTCTTAACCTCTAACCTATCACTCCCTCTTCTTTACTATCTTTCCCTATTTATTTCACTATACTTATATTTCATTCGTTTTATTCTCTTTCTTTCCTTCTTTCCTTCTTTCTTCTTCATCCATTTATATTGTCTACCTTATAATGAGTATGTCAATGTTCCTTCCGTTTACCGACTGTTAACTTGCCTTTAATAAACTTATAATAATTAACTTTAACTTATAATATATATACAAGGACTTACTGAAGACAATTTCGAGAGGGTTGTTAAGCCGTATGTCAACAATCGGTCGAGCTCAGATCGACTGGGTTCGATATTTAAATCATGGCCAACAATACTCCAAAAGAACTGAAACACACAAAAATGAAAACAGCTTTACTATTGGGAAATCCTTAATTAAGTAAAGGATGAAAATGCAGTGATCGAAAATGCACAACAAGACATTAAAGCATAGGACAAAATAGATACTTTTATCGGTTTTGGTGTTTTTTTCTTCAAAATTACAAAGAAATCACTATAGGTGTTGTTTTTACAAGAAAGTGGGTAGTTGACAATTTTGTAACCACTTTTCCTCTTACCAAAATGTTTATGAAATCACGCGCCAACACCTCCTTAATTCACGAAAGCTGATTTAAACAAAAACGGGTCGATTTCTCGATCACTGCATTCGAAATTAGGAAATAACACAATCATATACAACCAGTCCATTACATACAGTGGAATGGCGCAAAATGACATCGAGACTAATGAGTTCGGCACGTTGCGGAGGTGCTCGGCTAAAATGGCCGACGGCTTGAGCCGGATGACCTCCAGGCTGCAGTAGCGCCCCCTGTGTAAGTTTATAGAAACGGTCTAAATGTATTAACCTGCTTAGATACGAGGCTAGACTGCGAGGAATTTATTATGACATTGTAGAGGTATTTGGCGTTGACAGTGTAGTTGTAAACGGGATTCGGACCCTTTTGGCTGTTTCAAAACGTCAATGTCCAAATAGAAATGTTCAAATCAACAGATGATTTACGTTAAGCGCATTGAATAAAACCAAATGTTTATTCGCATGTAGAGCAAACCCATTATCACAACGATGACCATTGGACTCGAATGAGGAATCTACACTTCCAACGAATTACATGTAGTTATCGTTGATGGGACGCAGTCGCCCCGGCCTCTTCCAACAATAAGTCACATCCAGTTAAAAGCACACCACAGTTAAGAATCATTCTCTCAATCATTTCACCCCCTATTCAATTTCAACAAATGATCGTCGCTCACCCGCTCTAGCTTTTTCGACTCGGGGCATTCTTGCATGGCTTTGTGCGTGAAGAACTTGGTGCATTTATCGAGGTGATTGACCGGAAGCTTAGCGATGAGCCGACGCATCTGCTCATCCAGGGGCGTCTATAAAAATTGGATTAATATATAAATATATAGCCGGTTAACAAGATCTGAAGCTACTTTGGAAACCAATGCAAATAGATATATATATAAATATAATATTGTTATAAAAAAAAAGCTGGACACATTTTTATTTGATATACTTATTGCAATAATCGACAAAAGAACAGATCCCAGTGATTGTAAAAAATGAAAATGTTATAGTATCAGATGTAAATAATCATTCATATCCAGGATTCATTGCCAAACGGTGCGAGAAATGGTTTACCACATCATTTAAACAAGATCATAGACTATTAGTTAGTCAAGACATTCTTGACTAACACAACGCAAACCTTGGTTTTGTGTCGCTTGGGCGGCGCCACGAAGAATCTCGGGTCGGCCCCGGGCGTCCGTGCTAACCCGGCGATAGTGCGATGGTCGAGGGCTGCGGCGAGCGAGGCGTACTCTTCATCTAAAGGAAATGAATAATACATGTACTTCAATTCAGATATGAATATGATATTTATGTAGTTTGAGTATCTTGAGATGCCATGAGCTCGTGTAGGTTGTATTACGCGATTAAAACGCGGTATATGATCTTGACACTTTGACAACATTCCATTTCTTTTGTTTTCTTTTCACATCCTCTTTTCTCATGAATTGCTTTAATTGAAATGTTATGCCTTTGCATGCTAAGCCGCTTGCAAATCCATGTTCAGCCGCTAGTGCTTTGACAGGTAGCAACCAAATTGAATGATCATCGCACAGCTATTCTATTTCTAACAAGTCTGCTCTTCCTCTTTCATTTAATATGGGTTTCAAGTCAATCTTTTTACAATTTAAGCATTATTTCAGGTCTTTTCAGAACCGAATTTGAGGATTTTTTGGTCAGCTTGAAAGCCTGGTTTATGTATCTCCCTCCCGATTTTAGCATTAATCGCTTATTAAAACCATATGTGCTTTTGCATGCTTGGCAGCTTGCAAATCCCTTGTCTGACCATCAATGTTCGGCAGCAAGTGCCTTGAGAGCGAAAAGTCGAATCGAATGTATTATTCTCGCACAGCTATTTTCGTTCTAACCATCCCTTTCTCCTTCTTTCTTTTTATACCTCTATCCCTTCCTAATGAATTACTTGATTTTTTTAAAACATAGTACTTGCAAACCCCTTACCTGACCACCGATGTTCAGCCACTAGAGCCTTGACAGTGAGCAGTCGAATCGAATGATCCATACACAGCTATTTTCATTCTTACAATACTTCTCTCCCAATTTCAATTTATCTCTCTCCCTACCTTCTCATATGAATCGCGCAGTTTACTCAATGTTTCTTTTTAGTTTAATTATTTACCTGACCAGCCATGTTCAGCCGCTAGTGCCTTGGCAGCGAAAAGTCGAATCGAATGTATCATTCTCGCAAAACTATTGTTGTTCAAAGAATCATTCTCTCCTTTTTTTTTATTTATACCTCTCTCCCTTCCTAATGAATAACATGATTTTTTAGACATAGCAATTGCAAACCCCTAACCTGACCACCGATGTTCAGCCACTAGAGCCTTGACAGTGAGCAGTCGAGTCGAATGATCCATACACAGCTATTTTCATTCTTACAATACTTCTCTCCCAATTTCAATTTATCTCTCTCCCTACCTTCTCATATGAATCGCGCAGTTTACTCAATGTTTCTTTTTAGTTTAATTTTTACCTGACCAGCCATGTTCAGCCGCTAGTGCTTTGACAGCGAGCAGTCGAATCGAGTGATCGTCGCTTTGGGCCAAACGCAGCAGCACTTCCGGTTTGTGCGAATGCAGCTGGAGCCATTGAAACAAAACTGAAAAATATATGGGGAAAATAGAGATTAGGTGAGTTCAGACCAATAATTAGAGTGAGGTGATCTTATCTGCAGCTCCTCTGGTTTGTGCGAGTGCAGCTGGAGTCATTGGAACAAAACTGCAAAATATGTGGGAAAACTAGCAATTAGATGAGTTTAGATTGAACAGAGTGAGGTGATGTTATATGCAGCACCTCAAATTTGTGCGAGGCATCTGAAGCCATAAGGAACAAGTATTCAGTGAACACGAACAGGCCCCAACGCCCCCAAAGTCGTTTTCGAGTATTTCAGAAGTCTCTATGACCTTCCGTTCAAAAGTTCTAGCCCGTACAAGCTCAAGTCTTGAAAAACCGCTAGTTTTGGCTATTTTGGCCAATTTTACAGCTTCCGGTCGGGTGTTTTTGACCGAAATGGTCAAAAGGCACATCTACGGACCAAGACATTTCATTTGAGCCTATAACCAAGTCTCTATGACCTTCCGTTC
>LQRL01168714.1:25747-35874 GCA_001703475.1 Hydroides elegans | reverse complement strand
CTCCTTTTTTTTTTTTTTTTTTTTTTGTTTGCGTGACTTGTTTATTTTTGCATCCGCATGGAAAATTTGAAAGATATATTATGTAATTTAGCGAAAACAAATATTTTCCATTTTATATCAAAATGTGATAGTGCGCTATACCTCATTTGCCATGGTATAACCTAATCGAGCTTTAAGACAGCTGATAAGTTTAAGATGGTACCAAATAAAGGAAGTGTTATTTTGTGCACGGACATTTGGAATTGGTCATAAGAATAGTTTTATTTCAATTTAAAAAAAAAACTGAATATCACGCATAGACCCGATTTCAGCGTGAAATAATTTTCATATGATAGACCATTCATATGTTGTTTTGAGTCAAATTCGTCAACGCAACAGGACGCAAGGGGGGCTGTGGATGAAATAATAGTTATAGTTATATGTGTTTAGAAAAATATTATTTTGATATGAAATTAGTATTGAAATCACTTTTTACAAGTATTTTGATTATGCATTACTATTTACCATGATATGATTTGGTTAAACCACCAGATTCGAATTCTTTAATCCGTTTTATGTCAAAAATATAATGTTGACATAAAATTAGTCACTAATGACTATTTACTATTGTATTAATATTTCCATGCTTGTTAGATAACTGGATTCGAATTCTTAAACCCATTTTATGTCCGTTTTAATAATTTATTTAAATATCTATTTGATTTTAATATTACAAAATAAGCTTACAAACTGAACCATTGCAAAAGAATAGAGCTCGTTCAGACACTATTAATAATCGCGGTACAGTTAACAATAAGCAGTTTAATGTTTTTATTTTCACACACAAGAAAGTTTAACAAAGGGATTATTGAATTTGGGTCGCGAAAATATCTTCTTTTTAGGATAGGTGTAATAAAGTGATAAACCCATAATAGGTATGGAATGGAATGTGATAACACGCTTTTGAAACAAACTATATAGTCTTAGTTTGCATACTCATATTGAACACCCACATTTTAAATGGCTGTTCAACTATAGAAAATGAATTGTAATGACATCTCGGGCTTAAGAGCAATCACTTCCACAAAAGCATAGACTCTACGTACATTTGAACGGAAAGATGCCGATATATTCATTGAATTAATATAAACAGTTATCTGGTATAGGATTTATACCAAAATCTCGTTTCAAATTCCTTTTAATGATTCAATTATACAATCTTCACTGAGTAAAAGATCCAATCGCTTTTCATTCATTTTTGTTTTATGCTAATTATATTCATTTTTACAAATGTAAAATTGATAAAGACTCAAACATCATTCCCCCGATATTAATTCTTTAAATCCGCGTCTAATCCGTTCAATCTGTGAAGACATTAACCGCCAAACACAATAATAGGGGTTGAGAATATGTTTCTTTGCCAAACGAGCATATGACTTGGGTTCGGAAATCGATGATCTGAGCAAATCGTCTCGTCACGATCCAAATCGAGAATCACGACTCAATGTCCTATAAAAGAGCGAGTATGGCCCGACTTCATCATCACATCTGCTCAGTTATCGACTAGATAAAGAATTGAAATCTCAAAACAAAAGGAAAAACAGTTTTTAAAACCACATGAATAAGGTAAGACAATTGTATTTTAATTTTATTTTTGGTTTACAAATTATTTTTGGTTTTACGAATTTATCAAATTAAACATAATGATTTAGTTATATCAATGTTTATTTTAGAATAGTCTAGAAAAATTCAGGAAAGTTACAAAACAATCATTTTAAGCTGAATTAAAAAAAAAACCAAAGTTCATGTAAGACTATTCATAAGTAAAACAAACAAACATAATGGCATGCAGACACGGAGCGAACGAACGTTGCTCATAAGAGGAAATGTAGTAATTTGCATTTTCCAAGCCATAGCGATATGTTAATCGTTTTTGTATTTTCAATTTTCTGCAATAATCGCTCCATTCGATAAACATTTCGTTATCATTCAAATTGAAATGATACTCCCAAACATGCTGACAACTCATTTCAATTTAGCAAAAACATTGTATTTATTTCAGATCCCAAAATGGCACTGAGCAAAACCCTCCTTTTCATTGCCCTCGCTCTGGCAATCGCGAGCACTATCTCTGCTCAAGGTAGGAACCGCGGAGGTGGTGGACGCCAAGAGAGCGAGGAATCTGAATCCCGTGAAGGACCCCGCGGTGGACGCGGACCCCAGCAAGGCCGAAGCGAGGAGTCTGAATCCAGTGAGGAATCGCGCGGCTTCTTCGGTGGATTCTTTGGTGGAAGAGATGATTCCGGAAGTGATGAAGAATCCGAGGATTCAAGCCCCGAATCCAGACGCGGTGGCGGCGGCATCCTACGCCAAATGTTTGACCGATTTGGAGGACGTGACTCCTCCTCAAGCGCTGAGGGCGACAGAAGGCGCGGTGGTGAGCGTTTGATGGAACCATGCAAGTTCGAGAATGTGGCCGCGCCCGTGGAGCCAACACCCACCGAGCCAAGTGAGGATGGATGTGGCGAATTCGCTCGATGCGATGTGGACAATGCCGTGGAATTAGCTGATGCTGATGGGACCGTGCTGTACAAGGTGTCTTTCTGCAGGGTCAACTACAACGCGCTGATGGTGAGTTTACTTTATGTATTCTTCTTTTTGTTGTATTTCTTATCAGGTCAAACTTGTATAGATTGTTCTTTATTTTCGATGTTATCTAAGATACATGAATGATTTGATTCTTATATTTTTAATTGTTAAACGATTTAATACGAACTCCTTCAAACATATTATGAAAATTGTTAAACTTATTTAAATATGGCACATCGGTTGCTCGCTCTGCATGATTTCATGCATACATGTGCATGTAAACTCGCTTCGCTATGTTTCCTTTGTTTTAACGTTAATAAGACATGCTGGATTCAACGAAAAAAAAGAAAAAAAAACTTTGGATTCAATCTTAGAAATATATCAGTAATATTCTGAATTAGAGCAACATCTAATCAAAGTCATCCCTTTTTCTCATTCCAGGCCCGCCTCGGCAACAACACCTGCGAAGGCCCCACATGCTTCGGTCCCTTCTCCATCCCGGGCGGCGCCACTGATCTCCATTTCTGCGGCACCGAAAACGAACCACTCACTATTGACAACATCCGCCGCTGCAGAGAAAACCAGCGACCACGTGGCGATGGCGATGAGATGGAATCCGGCGAGGAAATGTCTGGTGATGGGGGACCAGCGGGACCAGAGGAGATGGGACCCGGTGAGGGACCAGAGGAGATGGGACCCAGTGATGAAACTGAGACATCTACTACTACGACAATGCGACCAGCACCAGCGCCGTAAATAAGAAAACGAATGGAGAAGGCAGAATTGGATTGGTTTAAGGACGGTTCATGTACTTTTCGGCAAGATTTTCGATTGCATTACTTTTTTTTTTTTTTGCTTCATGATTTCATAATCATAAAAACACATTGAGCTCAAAAGATATATCCATATATTTACTACAGGTTTATTTCGAAGCAAAACATGTTTGTTAACGATCCATCGACACATATGTATAAAATCATTTGTTATGGTCTTCATTTTGACTGACGATTTTATGCATTTATAGTATTTTTTATATTTTATATGTTCATTGTTATGGTCTCATTTTTTTTGGGTGTAATTACGTGATGGTTTATAAATGTCACTGCACGACGCAAACATGTCACATGTTTAAGCTATATCAAATGGAAAATATATTCGTGTACGATGTATTTGTTATCATAACTTAATTTGTGTAAGAAACTTCATTTTGGTTAACCTGCTTTTCATTGATATTCTTGAAAAAAGGTTATAGTGTTTCATTATATGGAAATTGCCAATTTCTTCTTTTGAAATATCTATCAAAGGCTATAAGTTTAATATTTCAGCACGTTTGATAACTTGAATGAAGGCCAGGAAATGATGCAATATTTGATTATTTTGTTTTATTTTACTAATTTCAAATTCCATTCAAACTGCTATATCATTTTTTTTTTTTATGTTTAGATGTTTTTGGCTGATGCAAATAAAATACAAAAATATATATTCGATCATTTTCTTAATGTTGATTCGACAGTTTCAGAGTTCAAAATAAAACCAAATGTTATAAAAGTTTCATCCCAATTTTCAAGTTTTCAAGTTTCAAGTTTCAACAATTACTTAAAAATGCTAAACCAAAATATACGTTCAGCTGTATATTAAAATGATGTATGTTTTTATTATGACAACAATCAATAGCAAAGACTACATACAATATATCGAGACAAGCAGATACATAATAATGCGCAATAACAATATCACTAATTATGATTAATAAGTAACTGCTGTATAATAATGATTATTTTAGTCCCTTATTAAACTTCAAATACGAAATCCCATGTTTGGATAAGGAATTTTATCGTGGTTGGTGTACCTACTCAGCTCTTAGACATGCCAAATGCTACTTTTTATATAACGAAAAATCTCAATAATACCATTAAAGACACTCCGTTTTAGACAATTTCGGGATTCGCGCCTGAGATCAACATGTATACATTCTCTTACTTTGAAATGAAATGGCGAAAATAATACTGAATTATCAAATTGACTAGAAGTTCATATTACATTGAAAATATTTAAACATCACCTTCCGTTTTCACCGAAATGATATACTGACAAAATATAAATAGTTTTATTATACTAACCCTTTATTTTAACTCCATTATTCAAAAAAACAAACTATGATATACAAGCAAAATATAAATAGTTAAATGAAACAAACCCTTTATTTAAACCGGGCTATTTAATAAATAAAAAAAAAACACTGTATTATGGAGGTTTCTGTTTTCTTCTCATAATTTTTCGCAATCTCCACATTCGCTTCTTTTCCTCCAGACTGATATCCTGACTCGCTTGCCGTTTCGGTCGCCATTTTGTTCGTCCTTGGTTATTTTTATTATGTATAATTGCTTCTTTACCGGGAAACAACGAGTTCATGTAGCTCTTTAGTGATACATGTTTAATCTCCTCTGTTAACGGAGAACTAATATCAAGCGTTCTCGGGGTTTCTTCATTGTGTTTCGCCTGTTTGTTGGAGGTTTGATAAGAAACCATTCGTCGAATCAACAATAAATCTGAATGCGAATACACATTTCTGTCGCCACCGGTCAGACGTTCTGGTGCATTTTCTTCACTTGTATAACTTCCGCTTGGGTCATCCACCAGGAGAGCAAAGCTGCTCATGTGATCGCTGTGCCTTGTTGTTGGTCGAGCTGTCACGTGACATATTGTATCCATGGTAACAATTATGAAGATGAGGTCAGAGAATCGCATGTTGGTTCCTGAAAATAATGTTGATGTTAAAACGAGGGTTCTTTGAGACGATACATGATTTGTAATGGACCTAAGAGCTAGTAAAAATAGCTACTGACTATCGTTTAAACCCACCATTGAAGGACATCACTCTGTGTTAAATTAGTCAACAGTAAATAAAAACAAATTCCATATACAAAATCACACAATATGGTAAATATGGTATTAAAATACATTTCCTGTAATTGTTGAATCATATCGATAGTAATATTGATATTCAACTGGCGTTCAAACATTTAATCAACCTTCAATGATCTATTGTTTTGACTTACCTAAAATATTACTTTGGTCTGCATTTGATATTCATCGATCTTTACCTGTCTTATATGTCAAAACGTCACAAAACTACCTATTATATATGCCTGATACGTGACGTATAGATATACATTCGGGCATACGCAAATATGATTACATGTTGTCCAGGGATGCCCAATTAAAACATTATTCGTGAATTCGGTGACGACACGATTATGATTGCAAGGTGGTTTTGAAAGATCCATGCAAGAACATGATATACTGTTTTCGTGAGATGAAAACTCGGTCAATTAGTTCAAAAGGGAAATCGCATACTTATCAAAGCTTATTTCAAATTATGCACTGAAAAATATGTTTTCGACAGACATCTATTTGAAACAGATTTGCACGAAATCCCTCCATTTCAGTTCAACTCGTGACATCATAAAAATGCATTCGCAATTAGATATAATTAAAGATCAAATTAAAATGCATACAAGCTTATTATATTTTAGTCATCACTTGTTCGCGTGAGACAGATATCTATTTGTGTTGACATTTCTAGTGCATGCAGGCAATTGCGTCTTAATTAAAATGTGTGACGCAAAAAAAAGAGAGAATTTGGACAGATTAAAACATAGCGTAATTTTGGCCGCATTTGCAATACTCAAATATCATGTGGCTATTGAGTAAACTACTAAGTATATATGTTAAAAAATATGGTACTGTCACTGGCAAGCGGAATTTTCGGAAACCGCTGCCAAATCGGAACATGTTTTTATAAAATAACATAAACCCAGCGCAATCTTATTGGAAGAGCACCTCATGAGCTGTTGCCCCAAAATGTGTTCCCCAACAAATTAAAAGCTAGGTTTGGAAATGTTTGAGAATTACTTGGAGATTTGAGCAGTTTGAGGAATTCCTTTTTGACAATCTATTTTTATCTGTAATTTTTTCATTTTCGAAAATATGCAGGTATTGAGATCACTCGGTGTTTGAGGGAAAATTACACCTCCTTTCCAGTGATCCCTTTTTCGATGTGTTAAAGGTAGAAAAACACCGTGAAATACGTATAATTATATAAAAAAAATGTCCAATTTACATGCCCAAATTAGTAATAATAAGCATTTTGATTATTGCAACAGGTGTTCCTTTTTGTGTTCAAAGCGAGCTAGAAAAGGAGAAACATCCATTTATTTGGTAAAATGTGTCGCGGGATGCCCTTCTTATTGGGCTTAAATAACTCAATTATAAATTATTTTAAACCTAAAAATCTATTTCGAAGATTAATCTAGTAATAAGCGGATCCGCTTTTTGCGAAACAAGTTGATAAATAGATCAATGTTTTTTTTTAATCATACCAATTCCCTTCTAAGCTTTTTTAGAATAAACTCAGATACATATATGAACTATTAGGAAAAGGTATTAGGATACACCCAACAAACAAACATTTTATAATTATATCAGCACGATTGATATAATTATAGTTTGGAATACATAAAAAATATTTATTCGTGCACCATATGATTCAATCATATCAGTGCCGGTAGACTAGTGTATTTAAATGCTTCACATACACAAATATGAACAACATTTACACATTCTAACCATGTTTTGATAGCCTCAATTTAAAAGATTGACATTTATATGTTATTACACTTAAACATCTTCAATTGCACTGATGCGTCGTGATGTCATTCAATAGCGTGACGATTTGCGGGATGGAGAAAAAAGCTTCTGCACCTGAATGTTTGATCTATATTTTAGGGAAAATCGTGACATAAACAAGAAAACCAATAAGCATGTTTTTGTTGTTATATCCCCGATCGCAGATAGATATGCATATCGAAAAGACTATGTGAATGTAACTAATTTTTTTTATACAATTAAACATAGGTGTTATTGAGAAAGTAATTGTCCTTTAATTCCTAGAGTTATCACCTATATGGCTGGACACTTTTTGGGCGGAATCTTTTTGGATGAAAGCTTATTGTCCCATCTTATTTGGAAACGTTATGACCGGAAACTTTTTGAGAGGATACCATTTAACCTAAATGCCCAACATTTATAAAAGATTGAATCTCGAACGCGAAATCCATTTAGAATATATTTTGTTTTAAAAATGTCAAGCCCCATCCCCTTGTATTAACATTTAAAAAAATGAAATAATGCACAGTTTGAAACTTAGGATTTATATTGATAAACAAATCGTGTTATAAATTTTCGTCCGCATGTTTCGTATTGAATGTCAATGTTCAAAGGGCATTCTAAAGTGCATCAGTGGCTGATTGCGATTAAATTTGTTTCAAAGGACTAAGGACCAACCGTCTCTTCCAATGTATTCCTTCCGGGAAACTTAAAAAGCGGCAAGCGTTAAATGTTTATGGCAAACAGGGTATGCATTATTTTCCTTTGAATTAATCTCTCTCACAATTTGAATTATTCAAAGATTCAATTTCAAATACATATCACCTATATAAAGTATGCTTTACTGTATATGTCAATAGTAAAACAAATGGAGGGACTAGGATTTTTGGACAGAAAATGCCTAGTTGATGTGATTTAAAGGTAAACCAATTAAAAATCAAAGTAATAAAAAAGACAATGAAAAAAGGGATTAAAAAGGGATGATTTGATTGCGCACTTTAATTGTCATTACGTGCTGTTTTGCTAAAATTAGTGCATAATGAGATTAACTAGAGGAATCAAACCAATGTCATTTTAATATTGATCGAATTCTAGCTCGTTTATAAAATGTATGAATGTGATGGATTTCATCCGAAGGGGTTACCAACCACGGCCTAATGATTGAACCCACACTCAAACCAATGAGGGGACCCACTCGGCAAGACGTTCTCTGACATTGAGAGGACGACCTTATTTGGGCCCATATGTAAGTTTGCTGGACGTCCTTATTCGTCGCGGACGTAGAAAAAAACGTTGCATCGACGTCGCGACCGGATCGGACATACGAATAACGTTCTACGGACGCCGGGATGTAAAAGGACGTCCGGAAAACTTACATATGGGCCCCAATAAGGTCGTCCTCTCAACGTCACGTCTGAATAAGACGTACCATGGACGATCCTTGCCGAGTGGGGATGAAATATAAAAATATACTATACTTATACTATGCATATCAATTTCAATTTGAAAAACACATTTTGAAATTTATTTATAATATTGTTTTGCTACTAAATATACAGTAGAACCTCGTTTAACCGAACACCTCGGGACCGGCGAAACATGTTCGGTTTAACCGATTTTCGTTTATCCGATAAGATTTATAAAGGAAATATAGAGAATCGGGTTGCCAAATATGTTCGGTTTAAGCAATAATTCGGTTTATCCGTGTTCGGTATAACGAGATTCCACTGTATGCAAAGATACATGTACATGTTATATGCAATTTAAGCTAATTTTAAGCCACATTAGCTACGCCCATCATATCTTACTACCGTTTTGGCATTGAACAAGTCTAAGTGCAAATGCATGTTGCTGCAGCTTTTCCCAGGGATAATTTTTGAAGATGGTCTGATGACAACATCACGACGCTTTGAAAATGGGATGCTCTGCTGATTATATATCACGATTTATTCCTAGTGTCACGATGTTTCAAGTATATAAATCCATGCAGTTTTCTTATCACATTCAAAACCAATCGACTGCAGCTTTCGGTGATATAAACATAAAATAGAAAAATCTGATTTTGGATAACTGTACCAAGTTTGAATCCGCTAAAGGTATGTGTGTTTATAATTTATCAATGTCATTTTAGTTTTTAATTGTAAAGGTTATTGAAATATTCTAATGCATATTTCGAAAAATATTGAATGATAATTATGGAAATATAAGCTTTGTTTGTTAAATGAGACAAAAAAAAACGATGGAAACAACAACCAGTTTGAATCACTAACTATTTTGAATAACTTACTATTTATTCTTGCAGTTAGAATCTATCGCTTAATGGTTTGCAGATTGCAACACCAGATTATATATGCATAAATAAGCAAATTAAATATCAAACATATTTAACATACATGTAGAATTCTAGGTTTTGTAAACACACATATTTAGAAATAATAGTGAACATTTGATAACTGATTGCCTCTTAATTCAGTTTAGTGATTCAATAAAACAAACCAGAGTTATAACTCAGTCTATTTGATTGAATTGGCAGGAAAATGGTTGCGACGAGGAGCCTTCTTTTCATTGTCCTTGCCCTGGCTGTTCTCTGTGCCGTGGATGCCCAAGGACGGAACAGACCGAGGAATGGTCGCAGAAATGGAAATAGTAGAAGACCAAATCAAAATGGTAAGTAGATTTGGGTCAATAAAGAAGATATCAATCATTGAACAATATAACTGTTTTTATCATATGTTAGTGAGAGCACTCATCGATAATTTATTTGTAATTTAATGTCTTGTCTTGCAGAAGTTCTCAATTACTCGAATATTTTGTATAACAGAACACAACAATTTTTTTGACAATCATTCTTTTAGTAAAATAATGCAAAATATATATCGACCCATTTGGTT
>LQRL01168714.1:0-15435 GCA_001703475.1 Hydroides elegans | reverse complement strand
CTTACAAACATTCGAATCATCACAATATAATACAAACAAGTGGAATACACTGTAAATTTCATATTTAGCTAGCAAGATAACAATTATGGCACAAATATATATGAAAGTTAGGCCTTTGATCATACAACTTTAGCTAAATGCCATGATATAATATACATTGTCATAAACTGAAGTTAAGATTGTGGACAAAAAATATTTTTTCTTATCAATCAAACTAATTCAAGAATAATATACCGTTATATGTACTTTGTGGTACTCAATATAATTATAAACGAAAAAAAAACAAATTTTCGAGTAGAAAAGGCAACATTTACAAATGATACCCGACTTAATCCTACTAGCCCCCAGGATTACATTTTCAGCCTTAGATTGACTATAGTCCATAGGTCTGAAACGCGAAAATTTCCTAATCTTAGACTAATCCCCGGATTACAACCAATCTTAGATTAATCGCGAACTCTGAAACTTTTGATTTCGACCCCTGTGTGCTTTACGTGCTCATTAAGCACATTAAATTATTATCGATTGATCTGAAAATTTCAGAAAGTATAACTAAAATACAATACATTCATTATCTTTTTGTTTGAATAATAAATATTTTGATCATGTGAATTGTAGAATTTTTCAAAAATAATATTCCATACTTTTGACTCTTAGTATATTATCAATGCCATTGATTATTTTCACATTTGACATATGTAAATTAATGAGGTTAACATTTTGCAAACTTTAAATAAATGTTAACAGGTTTCATGAGATACACCAAAACATAGATTATATAATAATAATAATAAAGAATCTTTAACACTCAAGATGTTGATTACGTTTCATATTGTATTCCGCAAGGTTTTTTAGCCAATGTTCACATACAAAGGAGATTTTGTAAAAGTTAAAATATCGTGACTGCTATGTGATGTGGTCTCAATTTTACAGGCTTTCATCTCGATAAGAGTCATTAAATATTGCTAACCATAACTTGTTGTTCTCATTTGATTTCTAGAGAGCGTGAAACATTGCGGGCCTTTGCACGATTTCAACTCTTATCCACCAGCACCATCAAATGGCTCGGATGGTTGGGTGATATTTCGAAACGAGCACGACCGCACGATAACAATATATTGGAACATTGTGCCTCCGGTTGCCACGCTAGTTGTCCACCCAGGACAACAACAATCGACATATTCCCGATTGGGAAGCACATTTTATGCAGTGGATGAAAGCGGATTCGTGATTCCGTTAAATGGCCGATGCGTGGATGAGCATGGGCTCATTAATAACATGTTTATCGCATGTCTGACATGCTAGATCTCGATTTGAGCAGAAACCATTCAATAGAGTGTACTGATATACTGATTGTTTTGGCAATATATATGTCAAATGTTTCTTCTCTATGAAAATACGTCACGTTAAGTCATTATAGTACATTCTATAAACCAGGATGAACTCAGATGCGTATCATGCACTTAATAGTATCTGGATAATCAAGATGAAATTCAAGAAAAAATCTAAAGTCTACTTAATCATTTTTATTTGGTGATTGTGTGATGTATAAATAAATATGAAATGAAATAGATAAATGTATGACATCCGTATAAATATATTTATTCTATTTAAAAAATATTTCAAATAAAGCTTGAGTTTCACTTGTGATGTTTTTTGTTCAATTTACACATGCATCTAGATTCGATACGCATAAGATAAAAACGAGTATATTAATTCAAACATAGTACTTGTTTTAATTAATGGAATGTCCTGATTTTTATATTCGACTGAATTCATAGTCCATTATCAAATGAAAATGCAACTTTATACTTAAGATATTCATATCAATACACTGGTGTCCGGAAATAAAGTTCCAGGACCAAAAAAGGTGAAAAATAAACTGCAGCATAGGACATAAAGACACGGACATAGAGTCCCGAAAAGTGTGCTCTTCATGTCGCCCGGGGACTTTTTGACTGGGATTCCAATACACTACATTACCAAACTCATCTTCTTTCAATATTTTCCCAATAAAAAAATGGCTTGTTAAATACGAACCATCTTTAACCAAATACAACATGACAACAATAGCCTTTTTTCAAATATTTTCCCATGAAAACTTGTCTTGTCTCCCGATCATGCGACTTAGGGCGACGCGGAGATTCCGATTGAGATAAAGGTAGATCATGGGATCGAGGATGACGGTTAAGCAAAACATGGCCGTCAATGTGTTGTGAATCGATAAGGCCAATGGGGCCTCGTGCAGGGTTTCTGTGGTATAACCGACCTAGATTTAAAAACATATATATATATAAAGGGCATGGTTTATAAATGTGTATTTTCTTTTATTTTTGAAACATGAATTAATCTAAAAAGAAAACATGTGCTACCATTGTTTCAATATTCAAATTGGTTATTTATGAATTCGTTGAGAAACGTTTCAAGTACAAGATTAACACGTAGATGTATGATGTGTACATGTATTTACCAAAAAGAGACCGCCACGTAGTAAATAAACCGGCATGCTAGTACTCCAAAACACACCAGATACCAATAAAATCAACCTGGCGGACAATGAAAGTACAATTTATTATCATAACATGTGTTTGTAAACAACTTCCTTAACTTACATTTTAACTCCATTAATTAACTGTGATCATTTACGATCAATCTAAAAAGGCATACATGTTTAAACCCTTTAACTAACTAATAAGAAATTCCGGACGTGGCACTTTAGTAACTTGTTTTCTGATGAGTCATTGAACTAAACTATACGTTTTACAATCGAGTAATGTGCTTGGCCGAAACGTTCAACTATTAACTCTTTAAATCCTGAAATGAAATGTTTGTTTATAAATGATATGTCGGTTTGTTTTTACTTAGTATTCACTTAATAGCACGGCAATCAACCAGCGAACTATTTTGAAATCGCAGCGAAGCTAGAATAATAACATAGTAATTATTTTATCGTAAGCGATATTGAAGTAAAATGTTTTTTTTTAATTCTTATGCGACTACAAAATATTTCGCTGGCCGTTGGCAATGATATATATAACTTAATGCAACTCACCTGAGCGCCTTTTTGCCCGTTTTTTGTCGAACCGCTGGTCCGAAATTCTCGGACGATCCTGAACTGAAAGTTGGAGGAATAGCATGTGGTAAGTTCTCCAGTTGGGCCAATAATTTCTTAATTTTGAAGACGCTTACAAGCGTGCAAATGATAGCGGGTATAAAGAAAACCAGCAACTGTATGGGGTTGTGAAACCGCTGATTGGGGAGCTGACACATGTTGACATTGGGATATTTCACCCTACCAAAGACGATTTCCGTTGATATTTGATACCCAAAACAAATGATAAATATGAGTGCAGTTACAATGATGACAGATCGTCCAGTGAAAAAGCGGGGATAGACTAAAGGTTTACAGAAATAGAAGAAACGTTCGATTGCTAAATAGGCAGTGAATTGGATGGTCATTAGGTAAAATCCACTGATTGCCATTGAAAACTTGCATTGAATTCTTTCGTGAAAGTCGCTCAATTCAGATATGATTTGAGGAATCATTGTCATGGCAAAACAGATATCCAAAATGACGTACACCAGTGTTACATACATGTTTGTCTTGTGAAATCCCCTGTATTTCCTGATCAAATTGACTATGATTCCGTTTAATAATAACCCGATGCATGATATGATGAATACCAGTATACGAACTGATTTATCAAAATCGAAAGTTTTCTCTTTCTTGTCATCTTGAAAAGTAATGAAGCTTTCTTCAAACGTTACATTTTCAATGGTTTCAGTTGGTTGAACTGTGGAGATTTCAACAAATATAGCCATGGCTTTCGAGTCATATAATTTTTCAATATTTTTACAACCAATCATCAATCGCTTTAAATGTTAAAGAGTAACATGTATATAAATCAAATAAAAATGTATATCCCCATGCCGCGGTTAATTTAGATGATGTTTTCATCGATTAATTGTTGTATTTCAATAGTATGGTCTTAAAATATAAACATATATCGTTTTCTCACACTGACAAACTGGTTTTTAGAAGCAGAACACGCGTATTTCCAATACCAAGGGAATTTATATGAATGCGTCCTGGATAATCGGAAGTAATCGGGTGTAATTTCCGACGAAGTCTTGTTAAATTAACAACTACATTGTCCAGTCTGTTATATTTAGAAACCGGGAAATATTGGGAAATATCATTATCATTGGTGAACCAAAAGCTATATTAAATCGTTAGTGATTCGTTAGTAGTAGAAACACACAAAACATATGTGATAATACTGTTAATTAGTAACGTCAAGATTGTTGTGCAAAATGAAACCATTTTACTTTTATATAGAAGCAAGTGCAAGAGAGAAAAGGAAATATTGATGATTCAATAGATAAACGTCAACCTTAGTGTAAATGTTGCAAATTACATCATTAATCAGCCAAAAATGAAGACTGTATTCTAGGACAACAATTTATTTGACAAACATTTAATACATGCCAACGATGTAAATGAGCGCATACCTAATAAGTAATTCACGTGATAATATTGTTATTTCCTTAATCAATTTTATTAGCCGTGTATTGCGATCCATTAGTTGTGGCAAACTGATAAAATCTAGCTTTTTAAACGCAACTAGCATCTTTAAAAGTTTCCACAATAGGCAAGAAAATAACATTTTAGCAGATAAACGGTATATTTGTGAACTCATTTGTATATGTTAGGACATTATAGGTAACGGTAGACGAAACGGATAGGTTAGGAGGATATTTTACCAGTAATCCTGTGGACAACCAGACGGACACAACGGCACCGAAAAGACGTTAACAGCGTCCAATGAATTAATTCGGCCATGCTTACATAAAATGGGTTGGTCAGCGTTTGGTAGCTGTTTTCTCTGTAGGAAATCGCATAGAGCGACAGGATATGTCATTGAAATTGTCTATAAGTCATACAAAGAAAACAGTGAAAATCGCTCCCCCAGCGATCAGAATCGCTCATTTTATGTAAGCAGGCCCTAACGACATCACTGTGCGACCTTGAATCGATGGTTTTATATTGCTTCTTATATTGTTTGGAGGTTATGTCAGCTAATTAACACTCCGAGAGAGCGTCTAAATAAACATGATGTCATATAACGCGACAATTTCTATTCATTGCATATCACTTTCTTTCACAATTATGGCTTAATATCAAATATGTGTATTAAAATATGATTCTTAGAAGAGCCAAAGGCTCATACGTAATTGCATGATGTTTTGCCAACACAATTATGCTTCATTTCATACACATACACATAAATAATACCCTTTTAACTGTCTTAGAGTTGTCGCAATCATTAAGACATAACTTTTGCTGTTATAGCATCTTAATGTGTCAAATGATGAGTTATACCACCTTCATTTTTCAAATTCATGACAGCTCGGGAAGCTAAACTATTTTCCTCAGTCGCCCAAGGATTTCGGTTACTAGGTCAAACCCCTGTGAGTTTATACATGTTTTGTTGAATCATATGCTTAAGGCATATGATTCAACAAAACATGCAACATTTTCATGAATAATTGCAATTATGACGTATTTAGCAGTCTTTATTGCAATTTACCGCAACATGCGTGTAAAGTAGCGTCCACAAGCATATTGGCCAAACATACATGCACATGAACGTACGAAAGAATTAATCGCAAGTATGCATTTTTTTGCAAGGTTGATTGAATCATATCTGTATTATATGGATCGATATAAATAAAATCCTACTCTTATATATTGTATGCATTAATAAATAATCATTTGCTCAACAAGAAGAAATAGTATAACCCTTGAGTAATGACACCCCGGCTGTAAATTCAAGCCAAATCACAACAGGTCCCATAGTTAGAAAAAAAAAACATAGTACTAAATGTGCCTTTCGTAGTGCAAAAAATACAATAATAATATCATTCACACCAAGCATAATATATTTAAGGATATAACAGTACACTTCATTATTCAATGTAAACAAATAAAATAGGATAAGGCGACGATAGAAGAAGACACCCAATTATAATTCATATGTTTACTCAAGTTCATTTAATGAACCAACATTCCTTTCCTGCAAGATCCGATTAGCTGAGAGAGCGGCCAAATAGTGTCCTATTGTCATAATGAAATGTTAGGGAAAATATAAGTAAAATAAGCTTAGGAAATGCACTACAAATCCCACCCACCTTTTCACACTATAGTGATTGTAGCAATTTGTTTTGACACTTTTACACGAACAGCAAATAAAATGGAATCTAATTATGGAAGTTAACGCAACATCATTATTGCAAGTCTCACTGAAAAGCGGATATTTAAAAACATATAAGAAAACCAAATTATAGCATGTAAAATTAGAGCATATTGAAAGTGAAGTTGGGGCTAATTTTCTTTACTGTTCCGGTTATGCTTTGCTTTATACGGGATAATGTAAGACCAATATGTGAATAATATAATAATCTACTACGGATACAGCTAAACACAAATAAAATTGAGAATTGTAAGAGTTAATGATTTCTAAAAAGTGACATTGGCGCATGAATAAATTTAACTTCATCACGGAATTTAATTAACTGCACTGACACTATCACGCTTCGAACACCCTTCGATTTCAACCATGCCTGGCTTTGACGAGGCATTCTTGGACCCCTTGGACCCTTCGCTCTTTTGCGTCTTGTGTCGTTTGCCCATGCGTCAACCAGTCATCGTCAGTCCGTGTCGACACCGTTTCTGCGATGGCTGCCTGCAGGAACATCTCAGGTATGTGTGTTGATGAAATTGATTGCGCTAAGGGGGTTTGGGGCTGGTAAGTGAATGATTTAATGAAATATATTCCTCGACTCTTATAGATTTAAAAGGATTTGTTTGTGATCCGTCTCAGGTAAGTTCTCAGGTATTTGTGTTGATGTATTCATATGAACGGATGTGGTTTGGCGAATGGTTTTATGATATCAGTATTTTATAGTATTTATGGTGTTTTGTCATCTCAGTTTGATGAAATTGATTGCGCTAAGGGGGTATGGGGCGGGTAAGTGGATGATTTAATGAAATATATTCCTCGACTATTATAGATTTAAAAGGATTTGTTTGTGATCCATCTCAAGTGGTTCTCGAAAAAAAAAAGTAAATAATCTAACACATGTAATGGAAACATACATCGTATTTTGCATATCGCATGCAGTATGTTTATAATTATGTCAATATATTGAAATCCACTAAAACATTTGAAAACGAGCGATGCTGGGAAAGCAAGCTCTATATTTCGAAAAATAACATAGTGTTAAGTTCTCTCTTTTCTAATTCACTTACTAATAAATCGTTTCAATTTTATTGTAATCATATCGTTGGTGTTAATCCTTAAATAGCCCTTGGGAAAATTATTCGATAGGGCCAAACCTGGCAAAGTCACACACGTTCACAACAATTAAAACATATAATTTATAGCATATGCCACACTAAAATGACTCTTAATTGTACCTTATAGTTCCACTTCAATTTGTTTATGCCTGAGGCGTTTTTGATATTTAACTCATTTTTGACACGAATCTTATACAGAATACCTTATTTATGTCCCGTGTTATTTTTTCTTTATTATTGAATGGCTATTCATGATGAAAGGTTGTTATTTATATTGTCGATTCTGCCTTTATAAACCATTTATCTCGTCAACATTTGAAAGACATATACATGCAACTATAAATTGATAAATAAATCATGTGAATGGATTTTGCACCCACTGGCTCGAGTTGAAAAAACAAATCAAAGGGTTAAGGAGCATTAAAGATTCCTTTTGGAGATTTCTTTAGAAAGATGAAGTAATACTCGATTGAGATTAAGTGACTCCTTTCATGTTATTATATCTTCTGTTTCCAATCTATTTATAGATGAATATCATTTTGCAAAGTCTTCAAGCAATTTCTAATTCAGCATTGATAGTGTTTCATTGAGTACCGAGTTTACCAGGCTATTTCAGATTCTGCTTCATTTATAACTCATAACATTATAATATGGTTAAGAGATATGGCCCACATTTTGATTCTTTATCCAATTCTGAAATTCAATTCTGCCTTTTGCAACTTTGACTAGGTCGATTACATAATATCATAACACATACAGTCAAAGCAACTCCTAACCCGAATATCGATAGTCATTTCTTTCGTTTCAAAAGTTTCGTTCGCGTTTTCTCGTTTACGCGTTTCTCGTTAAGGCGATTAGCCGTTTAGGCGTTTAGCCGTTTAGGCGTTTAGCCGTTTAGGCGTTTAGCCGTTAAGGCGTTTAGCCGTTTAGTTCTTTAGCCCTTTAGGCATGTTGTTTTGTGTTGTATGGCGACAGATACAATATCATATGAATATTATTATTCAAACATGCATATATGCAAAACATTTTCTGGTTCAATTGTTAGGGATCTCATAATTTGATAAACACTTCTTTATTTATAAAATGAGTGTTTTACCAATATGCTGGTTAATTGTGTCTTGTTGTCCAAAATGATGCAATGCTTGATTTTACTCCTCATTTGATATATGGAATTAGATCTCGGGCCAATACATAATATCGAAATAAATACTTTGCACTCATTTTGGTCACCTCTTTAAGAGCTAATGAAAAATATTAAACATTTTTGGTTGGGTCACTCATGTTGTGTGACCAAAGTTTAAATACATTTTCAATATTATTGCTGTGATTTACAATATATATTTTACGGATTTATAAATATTGATTTATTGAATCGAGGCATATTGAAGTATGAATAAATGACAGCATGCTTTTCCTTAACACCCCCTCAGCAGCTATCGCGTATTGTTCAGCCGTTTAGCCGTTAAGGCGTTTAGCCGTTTAGGCATTTAGCCGTTTTGCCGTTTAGCCGTTTGAGAAGTTTCGTTTAGCCGTTTGAAAAGTTTCGTTTATGCGTTTGAGTTGCATCGTTTAGCCATTTGAGTTGTCAGGTTAGAAGTTGTTTTGACTGTAAAGTAGTCCACAATCACTGTTAGAGCATGTCCACATAGGAAATTGCATGATTTGCATTATTTATTTTCTGACCAACAGCATCAGTTATGCAAACATCTTTTCAATATATAAGAACATCATAAATTCTATTCTGGATATTTTATTTCATATTATAATGGTCCAAGGAAATCAATTGACTACCCGAATGAAAAGACATGTCACTGGACTAGGTAACAGTCCATTTTCTCTTATATTTTCTCATTTTATTCTTAACTATACATTCAGATTAAATCATAAACTTCATGCATTCTATACAATGTATGTAAGACCCCCTGTAGCTTTGTTATGTGAAATATTTATATTTACGGTTTGATGATTTTTTGTAAGAGAGCTGTTGCACCGAGATGATTCTAAATGTTGTAAAAAGTATAAATGGGCTCTCACGGTATTACATGTTATACTTTTGGTTGCAGTTTTAATAATATTCCTCGTAATCAGATCTAATTGTTGCGATGTTGGCATGCAAAGATTATTTACTTATCCTAAGCATGAACGCGTTATGTTGATAGAATATTTATGTGCAATTTACTATTCGAGGGTTTTAATTGTATGTGGTTCATGTGCATGGAAATGCCTTTGTTACGCTTGGTAGTTATTAGCTGGTTCAAAAATGAAATACATATACATGTACATGCAAATGTTGATGTTGACATTTTTTAAAAGCATGTTTAGCTTTTAAATTGTTTAGAATATTTTTTTCTGTTTTCATCTAAACAGACATAATATGCATTGTATACATTAGACGATTACTTGTGCGCTAAACTTTTAGGCATGCTTAGTCGTTCCTACAATTGAAACTTGATTAAGCGCACGTAATTTGTAAGGAACTATCCTTAACTATTCGCGACGATTATCGGCTCGTCCTAGGTTCAAGTGATTCTTGAACTTGAACAAAGAAAACGGTAAATGTTAGAATTGAGTCAAAATAGAATAACTTTGTCATTGAAATCGCCTATAATTATGACATGTTCAACTGTAAATTGGTGCTTAAATACCTCCCGCATTTAGCGTGAAGGGTAGAGCCAAGTAGTCTTAAGTTATGTTTTAAATGTTAACACCAATGTTTCGTTATTTATCTTGGCATTGTTTGCTTGGATTTATAGCATTTAAAGTGATGTTAAATTATCCCTTGTCATGCAACAGTTTTTCAGTAATTATGTTAATCAAAATAACACCATTTGGGTATTTTATTTATGTTTCGTAGCTTTGAGCCATGTTAATTATGTTGTTGTTTCTAAGGGAATGTGTTTTGCTTTGGAATATACATGTCCAAGCAGGGCGTCGCTTTTGGAACACACCTTGATTTATTTGGTGCATGAAGTTTTCGTTCGAAAAAAATCCCAACTTGGAAATACGCGATGCGTAAAATATTTGTTTCTCGACGGTCGAATTCGGTGAGATAATTACGAACGTCGTTAATATTTATTTTGTTTTGAAGACCGTCTATGCTTGGTTGAAATAAGTTAAAAACCAAGTAATCGAGTTGACACTGTAACCAGTAACTCTACCGGCTAAATATTGCTGGTTAACCTAAACAATACACGTATTAACACCTGATTGTAACAATAATCGTTGTTCATTTAGAGAACCTCAAAAAAAAAACCAGCATCCGGACACCTGCCCTAATGCATTATTATTATTACACAAATTAACGCGTTATTGAAAACTGTTTTGTGACGTTATTGCACAATTTAGCTAGCAGATGTAACCATGGAAGTCAGAAATAGAGGTTGGCGGAACAATAACTGCAAAATGAAATTCGGTTTTACAATAGAAAATATTTTATGTGTTGGAAGCATAAAGACATGCATTTCAAAATCGTGTAAGCCAAGTCGAGTAACTGAGTAGAATCAAATATACACTTTAACAAAAACGCATCTTAAGTCGTATTTCAAACCCATACTCATGTCCACCAGCCCAACCATTATCTTGTGTTTGATTGGTGAGGTACAACGTAGTTTCGTCGTTGATACGTAGGGTTGACGGATATGCCCCGCAATTAGTATTAAAGTAATACAAACTGTTCTATATAAATACACATTCACGTGTATAATACAATGCAAATCATCTTTGATTTAAATATTTTATAGATATACGCAAAAGTAGGTATTATAAATAATTTAATACACTGTTGTATACTATCGATACAACATTACATTATTTTGACACGTATGTAAATATTTTTAGACATTAATGGCCTACTGCACTCCGTGGTTTTAGGCCCAAGCAAACTTGAGCGCGGGTTTATTTTCTTTCCAGAGGTCATCAACTGATATTTCAAAAATAATAATTATTAAGCCCATTAATATCAATAATTTTCATAAACAAACATTCATTAACATGGACAACTGACGAGAAACACTCATTTTTTTATGAAAAGCCCGAGCGCGGCTTGAGGCCAACATCGAGGAGTGCAACCGGCCATAAGATATATAGAATTCTAGTTGTCAAAATGACAGACTGACGTGTATGTTACTATTAATATACAAATGTATTACTGCGGGTGTAAAAATACCAAGATGCGCTAAGATATGATGTTTAAATATATTTGATTTCACGCTTATTGCAGTAATTTCCTATGAAACTTACCAGGTAAACTCAAATTACCTTTAATTTTCAACATTATAAATTAAGTGTTAATGAAATGACATCGTGCATTTAGCCAAAGTCTTTTCGGAGTTTAAGATAAATATGCACCAGACCCATGACACTTTTTTTGGAAAATAAATCTGACAAGATATGCTCCCAAGATGGGGAAACTTTCACAGGTATGACAAAAACAAGTGGTTTTCATTCACTAATATATTTCTCCCATTGATTTTTTTTTTTTCAATTTTTATTCAAGTCTGCGGCACATATTTGTGTTGTCAAATCGCATAAGAAATCGATGTCGGAAAGGTGTTCAAGTTTAAATGGGTGCTGTTACATCATTAACGTGTATGCAATTGATGATTTTGACTCAAAAAGTGAAGAAAACACAAAAGCGATTGAGGGCATGTGTGTCGAATGTCATCAATCATAATGGGAATTCATGCATAAATATGCTATAATAATAAATCACTTACTGTGGATAAAGTTGAATTCTTGGCCAATTTGACTGATTAAGATTATATTGCCCTCACTGATGATGGTTAATTTTAGCAAATACTTAAAATACGGTATTCAAAATTCAGCTAAAAACCTTTTTTTTTGCACGAAACATCACTTTGTTGCAACGCTGAACCTTGTGCACTGTTTACAGTTCCGCATCGCTGAAACACGACAAAAAGGGGATATAATTTATTTTGCATAATTTTCTTTTTAGAACTCGATATTTTAAGAAAGAAATGTTTCTCTGTGCGCCGGTGTAACGATTTCAAGCTACCCCCCTAATTATTACCTCCCCGGTAATCTGAAATCGATTTGAAGCTAACCCCCCCCCCCGGTAATCTGAAATCGATTTGAGGCTACCCCCACGGTAATCTGAAATCGATTTGAAGTTACCCCCACCGATTCGACACCCCTTGTATTTATATATATATTTGTTTGTTTTTAATCGAATATTTAATCAATCGATATATTCAGGTAATATGACACCAAATTGCGCATTAGTCTCTTAAACCTAAAAAAGGTGGTTGTGCGCATTGTATAAACAGAAGGACCGTTAAGGTATGTTACTGATCCCGTATACTCCGAGGGCTGTGTGTGCGTGTTCCATGTCCACAATTAAATCATATTTGATATTGATGTTTTGTCGCAAAATGTTTAGATGGATGCGTTATTTGAATTTGAAATAAATGTTTCGAGTCGGCAATGTCGAAAAATATTGATGTATATGGGGCAAAACGTTTAGATACATATGTTAGTAGAGAAAGAAAAATAAAAGTTAAGAGTTTAAAACGTTTTATTTATGTCTTTTCGTAGAATACAAACACTACTTTTTAAAACTATGACATACCAAGTATTCAGTACATCCAGGCATGTGTGACTGGGAACATCGAACAAGCAAACATACTCAGGGGATCAGTTCGGATCAGTATCATACCATTACAACCCTTTGTTTATGCGACGCGCACAACTCCTTTGGGTTTTAAAGATTAGTGCAAACCAATATGATTCCAAATAATCTTACAAGATGAAAAAAAAAACAAAAAAAAAACTAAAATATATAAAATTAGAAGGGGGTAGTTATAAATCGGTGGGGGTAGCCTCAAATCGATTTCAAATTACCGTTGGGGTAGCTTGAAATCGATTTCAGATTACCGGGGGGTAGTTTCAAATTGGGGGTAGCTTGAAATCTTTACACCGGTCGTCAGTAAAAACAGCTCGAATTATAAATGAACCTAAGCAGGTGTGTAACAATGAACAGCAGTTACGACTCGATCAAATTAGGAATTAATAACTTTTTAATATAATTAATTAATGAATATAAAATTAGTAACTTTAATATGTTGTTTTATATTTTGTCATTGCCAAATTTGCTAAGCAAGATTATTTTTTATTCAATATTGTGGAAGTACCTCTTTATTTCTGTGTATTTCTATATTTATAATGATTGTGTAACCATTTAAACTGTTTTATTGATTTGACGTTTACTAAAACATACAGAAACCTCCCTTTAAAGCAGCTGTCCCTTATAATGTGTCGTACCCTACATGCATTCGTCTTTATACAAATAGCCCCGAAGAATTAAATGCTTGGCTTTTAACAGCTAAACATATGAAATTCTTCTCATAATTATTGGTACCTGGTTAAATCCGATCGAACAAGTCAAATCATATCTACAATGGTTGCTAAGTTATTGATGACTGATGAATGACTTTTCGAGTGCAAATGAGTGCTTGGCAGAAGCAATGACTAAAGCTAGGGTTCAGTGCCAATACAACGATGTACATTAATTTATGCAGTGATATTGGAGTGGTTGATACAGTTAAAAACTCTATCGTGCTCTGCAATTTCGTTGACTAAATTCATTGGGTTCATTCGCCATTCATTCGTCAGATGCTAATACAAATGACGCGTTCCCTCATCATCTGGATGTTTCTGCATACTGGGTTGTGTTGTCAATAAAGAAATTCAATAAAAACTGTTTAGATAAATTTGCCTACTTTTGCAACGAGCCATCCATATAGCATATGCCCTTGGTCGTCTATTGATGCAGTTGTCCTAAAGCTATCTAGTAATAATTCAGTTGATTAGATATGACATTAATAATTACCGGTGATTTGTCTTAGCTTATGTTTACATCAAAGCACGTGGTCAATATATATAATGGCTTGTTATTAAGGGTTTTGTATAGATAGATGTGATCTAATTTCAATAATTGAGGAGGCATTCGCACAGAGTATGGAAAGTCAGAATAAGTTACCGAACAAGTTCGTAAGCGTATATACATGTAGTATTTTAGATGCGTTCATAAATAGCATTGTTTGTTCCACATTCAGCCCAAAACCCATTTTGATAATGGCAACGAAACAATGAAAATGGCTAATTGTTGATAATAATTTCCCTTTTTAAATGCTTTTTGTACCTCTGTACCAGCCCAAGTTTGCAGTGACCAGTCGACAAAATGAAGAACCTTTGGCATCCTTTTGCTACAATTATTACTTTTTATTGTAATTGTTTATGTTAATTGTTTAATCATGGATGTTCATACCGTAATTTTGGTACAATACATATGTATATATTCATATATGGTTCATCTAATCAACAAGAATAACCGTTCAAAAGTAGATATGTGGGAATTTTCATGAGTCACACAGGCTTATAAATGTTATATGAAGAGATCATTGAATGAATGGGGCCAGTCATTTTTCAAGATATAAACTACCCACTTAACTGGGGATATATGTAAGAAGGTGTAATATAATGACAATACCTCATGAGTGGCGAGTGAAATCTGTCAATTCTCCGAGGGAAAACAAAAAAATAGTTTCACGAGAGCGAAGCTCGAGTGAAACTATTTTTTTGCTTTCCCGAGGAGAATTGACAGATTTCACTCGTCACGAATTGCAGTATTGTTTTAATTCCTAGATACTTGCATCTGAATGTCAAATTCAATGAAATGATGTATAAAAATAAAATCCCCGAAAGGGCCAAATATAGAATTTTTTTAGTAATTTGGTTTGGACCTATCAGTATTAATAAAACGATTATTACTAATTAACTAGAAGGTACTATCGCAAACAGGCAAAGATTTTAATTGTCTTTGGAAACATTTAAAACATTTACAAGCAAATAATTTAATATCTAAAATGAAAAGTTGCCATGTAAAAGCTTCAAATTGGAAATGTTTTTACCCTATCATAAAAAAAGTATTTACATTGCATAGAAATTTTAATGTCGACGTTGAATTCGGATATCAATTACATAAATTGTGATCAAAAGTAGTATACTATTTAAATACAATTTTCGCTTTACTCCGCTTTATGATCATTTCATTGTTT
>LQRL01168713.1:5418-21377 GCA_001703475.1 Hydroides elegans | reverse complement strand
TTTTTTTTTTTTTTAGCTTTATCGATAATTCGTATTTGGGACTCTCATACACGTTGAGGAGAGAAAATTTTGAAATATATAAATTATATATACATTGACAACCCCGTGAATCGAACTCACAACCCTCAGATCGAAATGTTACCTTAAAATGCCTGGTCTCCAACTATTGCGCCACGCACAACATCCGAACAATCACACCCCTTCAAGGACGGTCCTAATTAGTGCTACGGGTGACTGATATATTGTCCAGAGTTTATACATTCAAAATCCTTTACCCTTACGCCGCACACATCTTAAGTCGTTGTGTCAAAGTAATCCGTAGACTCTATGGTATTAAAAATGTAATGCAGACAGAGTCCTTCACTGTAAATTTGGTGGCTTACTATCAAGTACAAATGTATAAAAAAAACTGCTTCCTTTATATGGCTTCAACATCGATACGTGTGCGAGCTGTTTATAGGGTATCGTTATTTGATATTAGAGTAGCGACACTTGAACGTGATATAACGTTGTTATAAACTCTTGACTATTTGACCATAATCTACACTTTTCACATGCAGAACGTCGGTTACATTGTTTAGATACGTAATGAATATTCTCGTTAACTTGGGAAGTTTGCTCAATATTTGAATCTACATGTTACGAACAACGATAAAATAAATCATATATAAAATCATATATAAAATTCGGTTTGAGATTTACCTGAGTATGTGAGACGCTGTAGACATGATCCAGCCAAGAAGTCATTCCTTCCAAGGTAACATCACAAACCTGGAAGACAAGAAATGTTGAACTTTAACTAAAACATATTTATATATACACCTGTATTCAATTATATTGATGTTCACCGCAAAATTTTTAATCATCATTAAGATTCATATTGTTTTATTTTGTACATTATCGACCTACATTTTTTTTGTATATTTCGAGGATCATTACAAAGATTTAATATGAAGTACAACTTATGAATTCTTTTCTTTCTGTCAGCACATCAATGATTAACATCCTCTGTTATAGAATCCTCCACTAGTCTTACCGTGCAGCTATACCCGAGCACAATGCCACTTCGCCCCAGCATCAGTCGCTTGAAACTGGGCTCATCCTCCTTCGGATAGAGTTCCGAATGCAACTCAGGCGGAACTTCCAACTTTTGCGAATAGGGAATCTCATTCAGTGGAATCGGGGGATTCTGGTAAATGAAGTAGAGTCTTAGCAGCGAGGTGCAGTGATGAAGGCTTTCGATGTGCATGGTCATAGTTGCCTGCGAGGAGAAGGCGCTTTCGTCGCACACCTGAACATACAATGTAGCAATCGATTCGGTCAGCGCCCGATTTTGCGATTAACCAGTGATTAAGTGTCGAAGATACATAATGCACATATTGGGCAAATAATTGATGAGTTAATTATCGTTTCCGAAATCTAACATGCAAATAATTTACAAGAACGCACAAAAAAATTAATCTTTATAATGGTATAACGTCTATAACGGCCGCTTAACTTCCGTTTATTTATGACAATTTGAGGGAAGCGGGTAGAGTAACGTTATGAGGAATCATAACACAAAATGAGTAGTTATGTAAATGTTAATTTGAGTATTAGGAATTTAAGGAAAAGTAGACATCCTGTAAAATAGTAAAATGAAACTGACCTCGCATCCTTGCATAGACACCCAGCCGCTGTCGCCTCTACCTCCATAATCGAGCGCGGTCCCTTCATTCAAAGACTCAGCTTCTTCTTTTCCAGATTGCGGTCTCTGGTCCGTGGAAGCAAACAGGCCATAAGGAGAAGAGGCGACATTCTCATTGGCATCCAATCGCGTCTTGTATTCCATGGTGAATCGAGTAGAAATTAGATTCGCCCTCAATTTCTTGCGCCACAACGAAGTTAGGCACAATATGATCTCTCGCTGACCATGATTTTCTTCCAAAACATCGCTATTTAAACAAACTCCGATGTCACATGTCCTTTTATATTGTCAGATTTATTTCCCGACACTCGAACATACTCAATTGGTTGTAGTAAATCTGCATTTTGACTTTTTCCTGAAAGTAAAACAAGAATCGAATGAATATGCAAGTAATGATTGGCTAGTCTCTTAGTGCTATAATTCAATATTGTCACGGCGAATTGAAATTTGTTTTCCTGTTGCACAGGACCATTTGGTAATAAGTTGGGTGAAAACCAACATCCATCGATCAGGTCGATCACATTTACTTGTCTAACAATTTATACAAATATAAAAAATATATATGTAGTCAAATGCATACAAAGTAACTGACAAAGTTGGATACTTAAGGACATTATCCCTGATAAGGTAATGTAAAGCAAATACTGCAGTAACCTTGTTACATAGGTCATTCAACCCCTGTTTTGCCTAAACTGTCTCTAAAAGCGACAAAGACTTTAAGAATTGTTTTCTTAATGAGATCGTTAAGGTGCGTTAACGCAAAAAAAAAATAGCCAAAATGTTTGCGTGAACAGAGGGAATAAATTGCTATGTTTTTATACGAATATGGCTTTCGAAAATATCGGGTTTCGTGCTTTTATCCGAGCTTTTTCGTTTGCGTGAACACGGCCTTAATCGATCATACAGCGAATCTTTAATTTTAGTCAAACTTAAGTTTCGCTAACGAAAGATCAATGTCGCTAACCATGTTAGTTATATTTATCTGTCGCTGAAAATATAGCGGGGTAGACGGGTGTCGAGAAAACTGACACCCTGAACACAACACCTTTAGGATGTAATTTGTATTAACTCAAAGAAATATGAATAGAATTCAATAAAATTCGGCCATATACTAGAACAATATATCGTCTCTTATGCTATGGTCTTAAATTTGTTAAACAACTTAATGCATTCGTTATTTTTATCGATCTTTATATGCTATCAGCACCGCAAGGTGTCGAATAAATTGACACCCCTTGTGTACCAAACCAAATAAAGGTAAGTCAAACTCCATTTCAAGCTATTATATGAAACATAAATACGGATTATTAACCGGTACGTAAACATGTTCAAATGTGTATCAATGTACTTCAAAGACAAACTTTAAATTCTTGTGATACATATTAGATATCCATGATTTTGGATTCGCTTTAGAAACTCGAACTTGACTAGAAATCTTGACTAGAACCTAATATGAAAAATTTGTTTATGGGTTGTATACAGTGTTAGCGCCTAAGCAAAAAATCACACTGGCCCTCCGGCCAGTAACATTAAAAACTTACTTGCCCGACCGGAAACATACTGACCCGACTTCAAAAATATAATATTAGATATTACCTTATTTGTTTTACATTCATATTTAGGCAAATCTTAACTATCCTTGAAAATTCCCGGGGGCAGCGCACATTGAAATCACAAGCGATATTCAACCTAGTTAATTATTCTAAATTAAGATGCGAGCGCCAAAGGCGCACGCAAAATTTATCCTGGAATCATTTAGGCCTATTTCAAGCATAACGATATTATGCTAACACTTTTGGTCCTGCAATTGCCATCTAAAAGACATTCATACAGCCAAGACGACGGTCGCGTATGCGGGTAACGATTGCTTTAACTGCCGAAATATGACAGCATATGCCGACAGCTTCCATCGCATTAGATCAAATCATAAAGAAATGCATTTGGGCATATTGAATAGATCATTGTGGAAAAACAAACGCCGATTTTTCGTTTGATGATAATCACGTTTATAAATAAAATGAACCTGTATGACTCAAGATACGAGCGCCGGAGGCGCGAGCGAAGATTTCCTGTTAAGAATGGAGGAATAGAGAATTAATAAGTAATAGTTTAAATCATTACCAAATTTCATACTAGCCCGCCGGGCAGTAACATCAAAAACTTACTGGCCCATCCGGAAAGTAACTGGCATCGGGTCAGCGTTTAGCGCGAACACTCGTTGGATAAACAATCATAAATTTCATGTTTTTGATGCAAGCTCACATAACCATATCGGTAACATCCACTAAATAAATATAAAATGTTGTAAGCAGGATAAAGCCACGTGTAAAAATAACCGAGATTCTAAAGAGATTAGAGATACTCTAATCTACACGAATAATCACATCTATTACCCCCTTATGGTTTTGGTCACATTAGTTGCATGGAATAAAGTATCTAGCCCCTTGAAGTCTCTATTCGCTTCTGTTTACAAAGTCTAATGAACTATTCTAACTGACTCGCCTCATCAGCCATATAGACTTCTAACTTGTTATGTTTGCACTTTTGCTGTTAGAGCTATTGTAATTAATTGATATTAAGATATAATGTAAATTTGTATGGACACAAAAACGTATTTGACAAATATCAATATTTTTAACAGGGCATTTGCCATCGGGTGTCAATTTATTCGACACCTTGCGGAGTTGGTAGTCTAAAAAGATCGATAAAAAGAATGTGTGTATTAAGTTTATTATACCTTTTAAGAGAATACTATAAGAGACGATATATTGTTCTAGTATATGGCCGAATTTTATTAAATTATGTTCGCATTTCTTTGAGTAAATGAAGATTACATTCCAATATCGTTGTGTTCAGGGTGTCAACTTTCTCGACACTGTTCTACTTTGATTGATATGTTTGGCCTCTAAAGATCAAACTTAAGAATTATGGACTCAATAATGTCACAAAGGTGTATGTTTATAAAAATATCAAGATTAATTTTCTTCACACTGTTGCTAATTTTGAATATGTTCAAAACCCTGTCATTTCAACATTTTTTATCAATCAAACTGAACCCTTGATGAGCTCTCTTAAGCTCGTTCGTGGCATTGTATTCCAACACAAAAGTCGATAGTTTTACACAATATTAATTATATCACATATTCTGTCAACCTTATAGCATTAAATTTTAATAAGGATAACATTAAAACATGCAAATCTTCGTCCTCACAACGTCGACCTCACAGCGACACCATATAGGCCCTACGCATAATTGTTTTATGTTCTATGTTCAGACTGCCTGTTTTAGGAAGTTTCGGCTATATTCGGCCAACTTTCAGACCGCCTGTTTTAGGAAGTTTCGGTCATATTCGGTCAACTTTCGGTATACGAATGTGACCGTAACTGCCAAAAGGCATATCTACACACCATTTGCGCCCACTCCCACGTCTATACGACCATTCGTTACAAAGAAACAGCCTGGAAAAGCTCATTTATCGAAAAAAAACCGCTGTTTTGGACATATTGGTCAAATTCGGCCATTTCTGGTGGTCGATTCTGGCCAAAATTGTCAAAAGGCACATCTACAGGCCAAAATCCTTTATATGAGCCTATTCCCAGGCTTAACGACCATCCGTTACAAAGAAACAGCCTGGAAAAGCTCATTTTTCGAGAAACCGCTATTTTTGGACATATTGGTCGAATTCGGCCATTTCCGGTGGTCGATTCTGGTCAAAATTGTCAAAAGGCACATCTACAGGCCAAGACCTTTCATATGAGCCTCTTCCCAGGTCTTTACGACCATCCGTTTTAAAGATACAGCCTGGAAAAGAATAGATGACGGACAGACGGACACCCCGAATCTATAGGCCCCCAACCTTTCAAGAGGGTTGGGGCCTAATTACTACTAATATTATTAAGAAAGGTATATTGTACCTTTGTCAAATAAAAGCAAGGAATGATAATATTTTTAGGTGAAAAGTTGGTCGCGAAGTACGCGACTAACTCTGAAAAGTTAGTCGCGCTGCCAAAAAAGTTGGTCGCATGTGCTACCATGCGACCGCAAATATCAAATGCTGTAAATTAAGCATATATGCCATTATATATAAATAACATAAAATAAATTGTTTGAATCGCTTATCTCGATTATCGCCCATTTTGTGCAAATACATTTTAAAATACGTTGTCTTAACTTGCCCATTCCAAATTCCCCGATTTATTGTGAAAGTCTATGTATCCGGGGACAGTCATCAACCCTAAAGAACAGTGTCCCCGAACATGATTACATGCAACTTTTTCGGGGACAGTGTTCTTTTGGGATGGTTACTGTAGGGGTGGAAATTAACTTTTTGGACCGGTAGCCCGCCGGGCTATCAGATCTTGAAATCCAGTAGCCCGACGGAAAATCCAGTAGCCCGATATTGTTAGGGTGGCAAGCTTAGTCAGTTTCAAATTCCCTTATTTTTCCTCGATTTTTCATGATTTACTTTACCCGTGTAGTAATTTAGATACGCATGGTCAAATGGGTCTTATATTATATTAAGGTGTCGTGTTCAAAACACGTTCAAATTAAAAGATATGGACGGGGAGTCACGGGAAGCCCAGTTAAATCATGTCTATTTGAAAGAAAAAGTTTCAAACCATGTCTTTTAAATAAATCCAAAATCATATGTGTCTTACATTTTTGTGACATGTGTTCTGGTTACTTAAACCAACATCAGGGTTAGTCAAGCATATTTCAAAACCCTCTGAGTTTTCCCTTTTTTGTCTTCTCTTAACCAAGAGAGTTACTTGCCTAAAAGAAACAGGTACTTTATATTTAAAGCCATAATATAAGTTAGTCAATATCCAAGCGCCGAAGGCGGGAGCCTAAATGTGAGAAAATCTTTACAAAATTCGAAAGCTGTAAGCGCGAGCAGTTTTTCAAAGGGAAATAATGAAAATACTAATTTATCCATCTTACCAAATTCCCTGATTTCCGATAAGATTTTCCCAGATTTGAAAACGGATTTTTTAATACCTTGATATATCCTGACACTGTCACCCCGACTAGCTTGGCGCATTACATATTGAATAACCATCCAAACATTTTATGCTCTACCCAAGGATGTTCACCAAGATTATCAATGGCTTCCTTATACATACATGTAAAACTAAACTGGCATTGTATTTTAAATCATCAGCTTGTTACCTAAATATTTTCAAAATCTTTTTCAATATAATCAATAATTACTTAAACGAAATTATTATATATTAATGAATTTTTGAGTATATAAACTGGCTTAAAATCCAGTAGCCCGTCGGGCTACCACTTATTGAAATCCAGTAGCCCGAAGCAAAATCAAGTAGCCTCGGGATACCGGGCTACCGTTAATTTCCACCCCTGTTACTGCAACCGTATCTGTCTCCAGGTACAGAATGCCTCTAAAGAATACGGGGAAAATGTCTTTACTGATCTATGAAATATTGTCATTTAATAGTATATGAGCATCGGTAATTTTTAGAATGACAGGTAATGCGTAAATTGGACTTCTGTCGAAAACACCTTTCGAAACGAAATACCTTCTCCACCTTGCGCGTTTACAAGTCTTAGCCTGCGTAAGCAAGTGATGAGGGACAAACATTCGCGGTTAAGACAAGAGTAACTTGTAAGAGTAACAAGGAAGTACATTGTATTTGTGAAACACGAAAAGGCCCCAACCGCCCCCCGATTCAAAAGGGGTAATGACTATCTCGTATATGCCCATGTTTTAGAAAATCACAGCTTTTGGGCCTTTTTGGCCAACTTCCGGTAGCCGAAAGTGTCAAAAGGCACATCTACACACCAAGTCCATTTCTTTGAACCTATTCCCAGGTCTATACGACCGTCCATTTGAAAGATACAGCCTGGAAAGCTCATGTTTCGAAAAACCTCTGTTTCTGGGCATTTTGGCCAAATTCGGCCATTTCCGGTTGCCGAATATGGCCAAAACTGTCAAAAGGCACATCTACAGGTCAAGACCTTTCATATGAGCCTACTCCCAGGTCTCTAAGACCATTCATTACAAAGAAACAGCCTGGAAAAGGCTATGTTTCGAAAAATCGCTATTTGTGGACATTTTGGCCTAATTCGGCCATTTCCGGTGACCGAATCTGGCCAAAACTGTCAAAAGGCACATCTACAGGCCAAGACCTTTCATATGAGCCTATTCCCTTAGCACTTGCGTCCATAAAAATGCGTATTATCGCTCACTATACCCGACGATATAGATAATGTAAACAAAGGAATAAATCGATGGAACCATCAAACATTTTGTTTAATATATACCTCCTTAAGTTGGTTATCTAATTCATTCCAAATAGCTTAAAATAAACTATAATTCAACTTTTTAAAGTTAGCAGAAAAGCGCTACGAAAGTTTGTTTTTTTGACTTTCCAAATAAAAGAAGTCGATCGACCGATAATAATATTCCCGAAATAAAATCGTAATAAATAACTAGATGGACGGTGCTTATTTAGAGCACAACTATCTACAATCTTTTTACCTTACCTTATGTTTACCTTATTTCGATGCTGACAACCAGGTCTCTTTAGACCTCTATGGTCAGCTCACTCCTTACATCTAGATTTTGTCTGTTGTTTGGTCGACTAGGATGATGCAGTTTTGCTTTATAGTTGTATAATATATCCTGGTTGTGCCAATATTTATCCAATCTGTTTTTAAACGTGTTTATATTAGGTGCTCTAACCACGTTTACATGTAGGGAATTCCATGGCTTCACCACACGTTGAGTAAATGATTCCGCCCTTTGCTTCTTTTTAGATCGACACACTGTTATGGTTAGATCATGGCCTCTTAGATCCATTAATGATTCCAAACTGCGAATGCTTAGAGGAGGCGAAGCTTTTGAATCATAAAAACCATGTAATATCTTAAACACCTCTATAAATGTCGCCCCTTAACCTACGGTAAACGAGTGTGGGCAACTTAAGTTTGCGCAAACGCTCTTCATACTTAAGATCATCCATTACGGGAAGCATGCGTATTGCCCTTCTTTGTACACTTTCGAGGGCATCTATATACTTGATTTTATATGGAGACCATACACTATTACCATATTCTAAATGGGATCTTACTAGTGCTTTATAAAGCGGAAGGAACATCTTATAGTTAAGGAACTTATATATCCTCCTTATCATAACACAAAGACTATTTGCTTTGTTTATCTTTTCACTGATATGTAAGTCAAACTCTAGCTTTGAGTCAAATGTAACGCCTATATCCTTTTCGCTAGTAACTGTTTCTAGTTTATGGCTAACATTGTTTGTATTAATATAGTAGCTTCTATCGATTGAACTATTTACTGTTAGCAACTTGCATTTTTCTTAATTGAATTTAAGAAGCCATATATCACTCCAATTGATCATTTTATTAAGGTCCTCTTGTAGAGGTACCGTATCATTTGAATCCTTTAGGATTTTACATAGTTTTGTTTCGTAAGCGAATAGATAAGCATTGCTTGTTAGTGATTCACATATATCATTTATAAATATAATAAATAATAGAGGGCCTAGAACACTGTCCTGTGGTATACCACTGAGTACATATGACCACGACGATTTATAAATTCATAAATTCATAAAAGCAAGATACAAATAGTTTATTTCATAACCTTCATCGACCGCTAGTGACCATTCATTAATGATATTTAACAATTGTAGAACAGTGGACCTTTTTGGTAGAAATCCATATTGCTTATTACTAAATAGATCGTTTTTATTTATAAAGTTTGACACATGATCACGTACACAATTTTTCCATAGTTTTGCAAACCACACTTGTGAAACTGACAGGTCTATAATTTGATGTCATTTTGTTATCCCCTTTTTTAAAAAGAGCTGATACATTTGGTTTCTTCCACCCCCATGGAATACATTTGAGATTTAGGGATTTGTTCATTATTATAGTTAACGGCTTACGCAATTCACTAGCAGTTTCTTTCAGCAAGTGGGGATGCATTTGATTCGGACCACATGCTTTATTTATATCGAGATCAAGTAGCTTCTTTTTCACCATAGATTCAGTAATAATAAGTTTATCGATTTCATAATTCACTTTCATTTTTTCTAACATAGGTACAGTACTATTTGAGTCCTTTGATACATAAACACTAGCAACTCTCGCGATGAAAAAACGCGAACAATTCGCGGAAAACAAGCGAAAACTACGAACAACAAACGACAATAATAATCTTCAAAACATATCACTTTTTCATCGTAAAAATTACAATTAAGTACAAAAATGTATAAAGAAAATATAGCAAAAAAATAAAGTTCCAAAAACAAGCAAAACAAGCAACCCGCGAAAATACCACGAAAGCCCCTGAAAACAAGCAAATTTTCTCTTATACATATGACTGTTTATATATATAGACTCTTTTCAATAAGCTATCTTAATCTTAAAAAAGGAAAATTCTATATAGACAAATTATGTTGTGTTTAATAGTTCAACTAATCTGGAAGGTCTGTATACAAAATAGGGTACATTGATACTATATTTTTCGAACCCCTATCCAAGTGCGCAATAGTTTGAATTTAAATCAATTATCATACCAAGATAGACCTTAACTATTCAAAATATATTTATATGAGGTGAGTTAGTCTACTGCATGCTTTGAGCCTTTGAGTATTGATTATGTGTCACAGTGCTTTTATAGCCAGAGCTGCTCTTGCACAAATGCCTGTCCAGCTATTGATCGTATGACGTCAGTGACGTGACTACAGTGTTTTTCATTGAGGCGATTAAAAAGGACTTTCACAGCAATAGTTGGCTCTGTTTTTTTTTCTTCAAAAATTATTCCTATATAATATAGTGAATCATATTCTAACCTACCTATGCTACATGTCTCACATGTATTTTATATTATTATTAGTATCTCACTGTGTTTTTCGACCTTTAACACATTGAGAAAGGGATTACGGGAAGGGTGGTGGAGTTTTCCCTAAAATATCGAGTGATCGCAATACCTGCATATTTTGGTAAACGAAAAGATTGCAGATAATAAGACTTTGCAACGTATAAGCTCAATATATAAACTAAGATTTTCTGGTGTGTAAACCATGTTCGAGTGCCCTTGCTTGCCTTACATTACTGATGTATTCATATACATTTTCATTAAATAAGGGCGTATTCTAACTCGATATAACTCGATGCGTTTTGATATATTAAAATTATAAACGTACCGTCGGTTAGGTCAGTCCTTCTTATTTCTAATCATATAATTGTAATAGCACAATCAAATCCTAAACCAACCAAAAATTAGCATTCAAGCTAACCCACCTCCTCTTGTCAAACAACTTGTCCCTGTTGTTTCAAGAGCCGACCTTGGTAAAAATGCACCTCCTTTGGTATCTCATTAATCCCGCTAAGACGCGCTATGGTCATCGAAATGCTTACAGGAAATTTTGAGCACATAACATGAATGTGAATTTTAGGATGGATTGACATTTAGTGATGACCTGATCAGGAAACGACCTGCTACAGTGACCAAATAGTTGTACGGAAAGCGGTTAACGCAAAATATGAAGCACCCTAACGGTCGTCATAAATGTGTTTCACACCAGGAAATTCGAGCTTATATCATAATTCTTAAAAAATAATTTTGAAATAGGGTATCATGAGCGCTCCTGAAAAAGAAAAATACTCAAAATTCCCAAGTACCGAGTAATGTAATCTTTTGCAACCGATGTTGAAATACCCTCGTCGCCACATCTTAATTTTAGAACTCATTATGTATTTTTACCGTTTATTCTCAGGTATTCTTCAAGTTGTCATTTCAATATAGAAATTCAAATAAACTGCCGTTGCAAGCGGGTCGTTTTCTTTTCAAAAGCAATTTAGCGGGATCAAATGTCATTTGAGACCCGCTACTTTGATTTGACGCCCGCAAATTGTCAAAGTTGCCTTTAAAATAGTGTTAATATACCACAGTGCATCGCAAATCAACAATAATATCAGTTTATATTGAGATTATAGTACTCAATCGGACAGTTAAATGGCAAATTTAGCATTTGATAAATATACTATTTAAATCAAACGATAAAACCTCAAACACGATCAAACTCAACAGAATGCTGATTTAGTCCGAAAAATATGATCAAATCTTCTGTATAACCAATCAAGGTATTATTTTTTGATAATTGACCAATAATAAGATTGAAAAAATTAGACTTGGGAAAACAAACATATTTAAGGTAATGTACATTTAACCTGATAATGAACTCGATATGTAGGTTATGCATAAAGTTAATTTGTCATTGTGTTTTCAGGAAGCCACTCGTCACCAGCGCATCGTTGTTTCTGAAAAAGTCACAAAATTGATCATTAGTAATTTTTATGTATTATCGACATATTTTATTCATTATCCAAATTAAAAGATAAATAAATACTTTTAGCCTAAACTTTGTTTGCCATCGATAGCTATTGATGGTCCTGACTTGGGAATCCATTACATAAAACAAATAAAAAGGGTATGTGGTGGTGTTTGTTATACTTTATATTTATTTTGATTCAATCAAAAATATAAAATTAATTGACAAGATCATGTATATTTTGGTGGAAATTGTAAACATAAAACAAAACCTAATTTATATTGCAAGAAATTGTTAACTGATAAAAATAAAATAAAATGTACAAGTTCCATATTTACGAATATATTTCTTTTTAATTTACCTGTTTAAACCACGTTCAGTGTTTGTTGCCAAATAAGAAAGAATATGTATTCAAGCAGTATAAACGATATCGTATTGATTGTAAGTGCATAATCATATCAAATCACCATACATGCATGTATATTTGCATACATGTACAGCTTAGATAACGCAGTAGTGTATTTTTCAAACCATGCGGTTGAAATATTTCTAAAATTGCAGTTCATGTCTTTTGAGAAATAGGCAATAAGGTGTATACATGCTATTTGAAAATACAGTTACTGCACTGCATGATGAAAGATTGCACTAAATAACTATTACTTTACGTACACGTCTACATCCACCCATCCAATGTTCATCTTTTATTCAGTGTTACTCATCCATTTTATTCAGATATCGTATTTATTCAAATATCAAAACATATCTACTTATGAATTAAGGATCAACTGTTTTGCCGGAAAACAAAATGTTTGATGATTTATAGCTTTGAATATGCTGCAATTATATCATGTATGAAATCGGAGTAAAGGGACTGTAAGCACAAGTTTTAAAGAGATATCGATTGCAGAATTTGTAATATATATTTGTATATATTCAAATATCCACGTTGCAAACTTTAATTATTCGGCAGGTTCGTCTTGACTTCAAGGTTATATATGCTGCAGGGCCCATATTTATCAAAATCTAAGCACACTTACATTCTGAATTAGTTGGTGAAATCATCACTCATAGCTGGATTTATACCATCAAATAGCTATAATCACAATCATTGATACAATTTCAAGCTATTCGAAAAGTTTCAAGCGAACATTTCCAGCATTAACCGAGATATCGATGTCGAACTTAGAATGTAAGCGCACTTAGATTTTGATAAATATGGGCCCAGGTCCGCGCATTAATCGGGTATACTGCGGATTAAATCGTTTTGATTCCCTAATAGACAATAATCAATCGATGTGCTATGATTTTATCCAATGACAGCTCTCATACACAACATGAGGACGTTAGGTTCGGGTGAAAATGGCTAAGACTGCTTTATTTTTTTAAGGGTGTACTGTTGGAAATAAGCCTAGAAATGTGCTTCAACCTGCAAGAAGTTTAATAAAAGTGCTTTCATTGTCTTACTGAAAGAATTTCCTTTCCATACATGTAATTTTTATTAGAATCCTATATCTACTTAGTATACTTTATCGCAACTATATTACTTGGACAGAACGTTTTTTAGCTGGTTTACTTGCGTTCTCGAAGTTTTACGAAAGCCTGACTGTATTTTAGAATAGATAGAAAAATCAACCATATCAGTCTAGAATGAGATCGAATGTTACCTGGCATTTACAATCAAAACAATTATTATTTGTACATTGCATACAAAATTCAATTCCACTATTCCCTTAATGCCATTTTATTCCTAGAGTATAGTGACATACGGGGTGACATAATTATTAAAACGGACGTCATCCAGGCCCTTTTGATGCTAATTTAAAGCAAGTATCCTCCCCATGTTTAAAACATGGTTAAAAAATGACATACCTCAAACATCAAGTTAAATCTGTTGATAGCGGTAATAAAATATGTAATCCAAAACAAAAGAATAACAAATTCATTCCTTATTTCATTTTAACATAATACATTCCATCTTGATCACTTTTAAACAAATACTTAACACATTTACTCTAACGTGTGTTTATTTACATGTTCCATTGTTCTTATGCTGCAGTTATGCATTTGCGTGCTTACGTCACAGTATTTCTACGCAAAACATTGCGTCACAATTGTGCTCGTATTTATGACGCTTACGTTTTTCATGAATAAATTTTATAATTTACGATGATTGTGTTTATATGCATTTTGAAATTTAAAAAGGGAATTTTGTAGGCGGTTGGTGATTGATTTATTTTTTATAACGATTATATTTTAATTTCAAATACAAAAACAGACATTATAAAAGATAAAAATATTTAGATGTATTTGATTCATAAGTAGTAATCGTTTTATTAATACTGATTAGTCCAAATCAAATTACTGGAACAATTTTTATATTTGGCCCTTTCGGGGATTTAAAATCAATTAACTATTTTAATGAATTTGAAATTCAGATGCAAGTATCTAGGAATAAAAACAATACTACAATTCGTGACGAGTGAAATCTGTCAATTCTCCTCGGGAAAGCAAAAAAAACATAGTTTCACTCGAGCTTCGCTCTCGTGAAACTATTTTATTGCTTCCCCTCGGAGAATTGACAGATTTCACTCGCCACTCATGAGGTATTGGCATTATATACTCATATTGTAATTATTGACTTACTTCATTTATTAATTTATTTCTATGTTTTCTAGGCAAGACTGCTGCACATGACATAAAAGGTGAGCAATACTAATATACAACGTTTAGAAACAAAGTAAAAGAAACTAAACCATAATAAATATAATATAATGTAATGTATATAACTATTATTATATAGATCATATCGATGTACAACTTTCCCACTGTCCCCTCCAATCTTGTTGCCATGAAGTTTTTTCGACAAACACGTGACTTAGTCATCGTCATTTCATGTTACAATTTGCATTCAACTATACTTTGGTACAGTCCAGCCTCCTCATTCCGACTGGAGCCCCTAAAGTCAATTCGGCGGCACTTTTCGTGGCTATCCTTTGATCACAATTTACCGATCGCATCTACTTCGCATCTAAATGGAAGTATTCATTTTATGCAATCAACATTTTAACTCGTTTCAGGATAAACATACTATAACTAATTAGCAAAAGCTTGATTTAACAATTTTCCATAGATAATTTATGTGTACTATGACAGTCAGACTTTTTATGACGTTTCACTACGATAACCCTGATCGGAAATTTAAATGACCATAGGGCGCACGTGACCAGCGTCATCACACTAAACCTGGACCATAAAAATATGGATTGTATCTTCTTGGAGAGACGTCGCACAAGGTAACTTAGCGTTTATATTGCAGTAGAAGGTTTCACCCACCTAATAAATGCAACGCAGTAAGGAGATATCGAGGATTTGGTATAAGGTTAAACTATGCCACTGGATAATGTTCCAAGTAATAACTTTTAATATGTAATTTTTTTTATTTCCAAAACCTATTAATATTATGGAGCTGAGGATATCTTTTTGATGGCAAGAATCGATAATCAGACAGAATTTATCTGTTACTGCAGGGATTTCTATTTCTTGATTATATAAAGCATATTTAAGAATGTTTGTTATACAAATTAGTAATATACTTATTTCTATGAATTCGGTTATAATAGCGTAAATGCGATTAAGGTGTTCTATATGAGCGCATACTATGTTGACGGCAAATACATGTGCGCATACTGAAACGCAGTTTTTTGCAAATGCTTCTGTAGTGTGTAATATAAGGTGGTTTTGTTAGTAAATGCTGTTTAATGATATTTCAAGAAAATAAATATATATTATGATGATTTAAAAGGAATAATAATATATTTGATTATAATCATATACGTATCGTTCATTTAAGGTTGAATGTAATATTGCATCATCTATATAAGCCTTATAAGGCAAGCATAATACTTTGTCATTTATTATGTAGTGAGACAGTTTTCTATTGTTC
>LQRL01168706.1:0-10249 GCA_001703475.1 Hydroides elegans | reverse complement strand
TATGGGCCATGCCTTTATCGGTATGGTTGCGGGGTGTTATGTAATCCCTGTGTGTACATGCAAAGCCTTTTATAGCGCATCACCACAAGTACACAAGTATAGTATCACAAGAAACTGCAAAAACATAAACTAAATAGATGTGCATTTCTGAAAAATTGCTTTTTTTATTTGAACATAACTCAAAGCATATTAGATTTTTTAATAATTAAAAGAAAATGCCTTCCTGCATATCGAACATATATATTAATTATGTTGAGTTTCGCAAAAATTTGGCCTTCAATGAACTTCTTCCATGTTGATAATGAATCCTTGTTTGAGGTATATTCAAAATTCTATATTCCAGAATAATCATTCACATGATTCCTTTTTCTAACGCTACGAAATTCGTGAGTAATTACTGCATAAATTTATCCAAGACAGCTGCAGATTACCAGTGATTTAATACAATTTCTATTATAAAACTATTTATATTTTCATATGCATGATAGCTTTCACTTTACGGGATATCCAAACTTATTGTATGTTAAAATAAATCAGGGTTCACAGTCTCCAGTCAGCTTCGAATTCCCTGTTTTTTTCCTGATCCAGGATTGATACATCCTCAAGTTAAAATGGTATTTCAATAAGAAACCATACCTATAATTAGGAAATATCCGATCGCCGATGGCGCGAGCAAAATTGTTTTAAGACATTTTTACTGTATTCGCGCCGGAGGCGCTAGGGATTTTTTGTTATTGGAGAAATATTTCTAAATAACAATTAAATACTAAAACAAAATTCTCTGGTTTTTCCCTGAATCATAATGAAATTCCCTGTTTCCCCTACCCAAAAAAACCCTTTATTTCACTGATTTTCCTCTTAAAAAGGGGAATTTAGAATTCTCTGGTTCTCCCTAAATTTTGCTGACGCTGATCACCCTTGATATTAGACATGAAGTATTTCTAATCCTCTTATACATTTTTGAGATACCGAAATGATTTGCGAAAAAGATATTAGAATTATAAATTATTAGACTTTTGATTATAATACAACGCCTATATAAGTTTTATAGCTCAACGTTTTTACGTTTTTTTTCTGTTTGTTTTAAAATATCTAAATAAACTTGATAATCTAGGGTTTGTTAATAGTTTATCTAAGAGACATTGTGCAAAAGCACTATAATAAAAAAGTGCTTATCGCATGTTTGTATACATAGATCACAGGGTCATTGAAGTCTCGCGAGTGCTGTAAGATGTATCTTTCGGACACCTGTCTTTGCTTAATTTGTTTTTGTTTTTAGTAACGTCATTGTAAAGAAATGTTTATATATGTTTATTTCGTTTCCTTAATATTTTTTTTTCAAAATATTCCGCATTTAGAATAGTTTGAATTAATTTAAAAAACACATTTCTCTCTGTATAACACATAGGCTTTAAGCCTAGCATGGCGATTTGTAGGGCTCATGATTTATGCGTTTGCTCCCGCTGAGCGTTTATGCACGAATCTTGAGAGCCCTATTGGCTGGAGCTACCTTTACGGACTCAAACTATAGGTATAAGTAAACCTTTATTGACCAATAGTGGTCCATAGCATGACATGGAATTGGAGCGCTGGTTTTTGTCGTAAAATTGTGCTACATTGCTAAAACCGATGGTTTCATCGATTTTAATCGTAAAAATAAATAAAATAAATATATATGTTTGTGCTAAAAATACTCAACATTTTAAAACACACAAAATATACCAATATATAACGTGACTCCATATATCTAGTGTTGACATTTTCCGCCTTTTACTCTGTTTTAGAGCTTATGAGCGAAAAAAGTAAAGTAGTCATTTGCCTCAGCTAAGTAGCTTCTTAAACTAATAACAGAGCTCGGGTAAATGGAGGGTTTTATCAGGAATATCCAGGCGGCGGCCCCTCATGTAATTATGGTTTCTTATTTGAAAATGACTCAATATGGTTTCCCTGGAAATCTCTCAATGCCGTGTCACCGTCAATAATGTAGAACATTTTTGTTGGGGATTTTACACCGAAAACGGAGGCGGCTAATAGCGTGATTTAATGTAGTTTGTAATAAAAATAAAATGGATATTTTATCATGCACAAATAAATACAGTCATACCTTTTGATACAAAGTTATTTTTGTTTTTTATCGATGTTTGCTTTACGAGAGCACCAACCGCTTAAATACCGAATACAACCCTCAAGATTGCAAAAACCATGTATACAGAAACCCCTCAGATTACACCGTTGGCTGCTTGAGCATCGGGTTTACAGTCTGCTAAACACGCCTGATTAATCATTGTTTATAAACGACAAAAACGGTTCCATTCCGTTGTTTTCTTAGCGTATTGTTTGTCTGCAAATGTCAATGGAGCAAAAAGCGTGAATTGGGTTTATTTTAAGTGAAACGATATGAGTTAGAATTATGACCAGACCCCGTAATGGAGCCAGTGGACTGAATAGACCCGATTGTAAATACAACGACATTGTGTTGTGGTATTCTGTGCGTTAAGATGAATGGGCGTGAGATCCAGCGCCGTCGTTTTGTGCGCATGCGTAAACAGGGGCACTTGATAGAACGTTGTCAAAAAATAAGGACAACTCGCTCTGAAACCAACTCAAGTAAAAAGTGCGATTTGTTGATTTGCTCAAGCTTTTAGGTTTGCTCACACATCCAAGTTTAGGCCGTTCACCCCAAAACCATTTTAACGTATTTTCCAAAATATATATGGAATAATAACCGAAGGGATAGGAAAAAGTAATGCCTGCGCCCTTCGGGCTTGGGCATTACTTTTCCCTATCCCTCGGGCCAATAACCATTTTGATTAGGATCCTGAGGTTTTTGTTCCTTTTATTGCATGGATTTCCGCATTTTCGAACACCTTTTTCGTGTTTGCAGCATGAACTATATTTGCGTAACGTTTGTGTAACTTTACGTAACGTTGCGTAAAACGGCTATTTTCGAAACAATCTCCCTTCCTTTTCGGATAGTGTTTTCGAAACTGGTCTGTCGGTTTATGAAGATATAAGAATACGTCCGAAGTCACTTGATGTTATTCAAAAGAGTCTTTGGACATATTCTTTCAGTTTGGTCGTATGTTGTTATAGACACTTTCGATTTCTTCGCTCCTTTGAATGCATTATATTCACAATTTTCCATGTCGTTAATCACTCCATAAATCTGCTTTAAACTGGGCATTTCGTCGATTCTATCCATTTATGCTTCATCAATATTAACTTAATTTTTCACATCATCATTTTAATCCTTATATTTCAGCACAAATCCTGAAGTTTTATTCCTTTTATGTTAAATATCAAGCATATTTCAGTCCCTTTTCAAATGCTGTTCTGATTCCAGGCTAGGAACATGCTTATACTTTTATTAGCGTTCGGTTTATTAACTTTTTTACGCTAAAATACAAATATATAAATTTATTTATTCTATTTTCATAAACATGTGTGTTATCCTGTCACATTCTTTTCAGTTACTGCAGTAAACAAAATTTCATTACGTAGAATTTGAATTTTGACGTCACAATCACAATACTAGGTCAAGTTCACCGAGTACTGAGTGGCCGAGCGTGTGTCCTACAACCAAGACAGTTGTCATAACGTACTCGTGAATATGCTTATAGAGTAGAGAATGCGCCCATATGCAACAGGCGCCAATGCGGCACCTGGGCGGTCCGGGTTCAATTCCTGACAGGGGCAATTTTATTTTATTGAAATGAAATAGCCATCTTTATTTTTTTTTAAACAAAAATTATACAATTACTACGCACCCGGGTATTATCACAAAAGATAATGACCGGGTGGTTATGCCCTGTAAAATGCTTCAACCATGCAATAAAAGATATTATTACATGGTTGAAGCAATATACAGGGCAATATCAACCGGTCAATATCACTTTTGATATTGCCCGTTAGGGCTGCCCCTTTATATTTTCGAATTTCAGACGTAAATGTCATGTAATAAAAGGAATAAATTCCTCAGGGTCCATACCAAACCGGTTATTGACCCTCGGGAAAGGGAACAGTAATGCCCGCGCCCTTCGGGCTTGGGCATTACTATTTCCTTCCCTCGGGTCAATAACCATTTTGATATGGACCCTTCGGGTATTATTCCTATTTTATTGGTGAATCAACTGAACATAATTTTAAAATATATATATATTAGTATTTACAATAGATATTGTATCCTCTAAATGTTTGGGGTTTTTTAATGTTTGAACTTATTAAAGCACAATAGTGTACATGAATTAAGCATATTGAATGGGAAATACAAAATGTATAAGAAATAGACATGCGAGCAATACATAATTTAACTGCCCGTATTTCAACATGATATAAAACGACCTTCCTAACTTTAAGCTTAGATGTTCTTATTAAAAGTCATCAAAACTTATAGCAATGGTATAACATGAATTGGTCTGAGTGCGCAAGGTTGGCAGCCGACTATGACATAAAGTACATGTAATTACATTGCACATGCGAAAGCATAACAAAAATTCATAACATACCATTCTGCGTCCATTTCACCTCAGATTTTATCTCCAAGAATAATGTCCCTTCTGTGAGTTCGTCCATGTATGCCTATTACAGACATACCTGAATGGCCTGACCCCGTAACCGGGCTCTTCCGGATCCACAGCAATATGTCAGAGGCTCGCATCACTGACTCTGTTTCAGCTGAAGATCGTCTTGTTTTGTTTGACTAGTCTAATGGTACCGAAAATTTTCAGGATTTGAATGGCTCTGTTGATTCTGTATTTAGATTTAGCTCTAGCTCTGTAGTTTGCCAATAAAACCAAAGACACAAATATGACATAGACTACTGTTGGTGCTTTGATACAAACATGATTGACTTGGATGCTTATACCCAAATACAGGGTGAGAATCACTTAAGAATTGATGTGATTTCGTTTATTTCCCAGGACCCGACTTTAATCCGTTTTGATAATAGAGCGATCAGACCTTGAACAAATGAGTCAATGTCCTTTTCGTCCAGGGTATTTCAATTTGGGCAGTTATAAGTTGGAATAAGCGTGGGCCATTGATAATGATGTTAGGATACTCAATTTATTTCTACTTGTAAATTTTGATGCAGTCCACATGTATGTTTGTTCAATATTCACGCTTTCTTGAAATAGAAACATTTGATGAAATTCTAATTTTAGAAAACAAATAAATGACCTTCTGGTTTATTTAAATTGAAAATATGATACTCAGGTGTGACTCGCACCGTAGTTCGATGAATCAAAGTCCTTAATTCAGAGCGGACTATGCAATCTGAATATCTGGTCATGCGACGCCTCGACCACACGATTCATTGACGCTTTCTTTAGTAAACAAACTTTAGATATATACTTTATGCCACGCGATTTGCAATAAATATTTGTCTCAGTTGCTGAGATTCGTTCTGAGACATCACAATATAAAAATAGATGTCATCTTTGCGACACGGATGTAAGATATATCAAAGTGTATCATATAAACCGCGAAATAAGTTCACTTTCTTTTATCATCTATCAAATATCAAACGACAGTACTCAAATGACAGTACCCATAAAGAGCCGCCCAAGATTCTCACCGAGCCATATGATGACATTTTTGTCCGATGTCTCAAGAGCACCGATAATGATTTGTTTTATTCTATTTTATCGGGTGTTTTGTTTTATGTAGAGTCTATCAGGTCACCTTGACATATCTTGTCTCAAGAATTTGTTTGGGGTGCCAACGATTGAAGTGTCATATTAAAGGATGTTGGTTCCGGCTGTTATTGGGATCTTTTTGATCTAGCCAAGTTGCCTAGAAGAAATGGTGAATATAACTGGGATATGAATATAGTAATTTGTACATGTAGTTTTAAAAGTAATTAGTTGTGATTTTAAACGGAAAATACGCTTCATCTGAATAGCGGTCGTGATGTGCTGTAACAATATGGAATATTATATAGGCAAATGCACTCGAGTCGTTAGCAAACATATTATCGAACACGGATCTCACATGCACATGTATGATATCCATGACATACATTACTGAACGTATGGATGCTTGTTAGTTAAATACAATGCGCCTATATGGCTTCTGAAAATCGAAAATAAGTTGTATGTTGTCTCCTCTATTATGCCATTAGAAAATCATGTCCGTATAATTATTTTACTTATTTATTTTATTTATTGTCATATGCTTTTTAAAAAGGAAAATGCATCGAAATATTCAAACATTAAATACATTCATAATTCCGTCATCCTGGGACAGCTTTTATTTTTTCTTGAGCTTTAAGAAATAATCTTCTGAATCTTCGGAATCAACGGAACAAACATTTATCTGCCTGTCTATAAATTTGATTTTAAAGAAAATTTAAAGATTGTTCCTAACAAGTTTATTCACAACAAAAACAGCTCAGAATTCAGCTCAAAGTGATTCAAAATTGGAGTTTCTTCGACTGTAAAAAAAAACCTAACACCTCTGATTTCATTTTATAAATATTAGTTGCCGATGTGAAATCCATCCGGGCAACGTGCCTGTCTAACTCAAAAACTTGTGTCTTTTTTTCATTACAATGGTATCATTTTCGATTCCGTGAAACTCATTGAATGTGACAACGTTGCTGTTAACACATAATCATCTCATCTGGTTCTTCACCTTTAATTTTCTAAGAAAATCATTTTATATGCTTTAATTTAGGCAACCATATAGCGTTTCGTTGCCATTTATTTCTATGAAAACCTCCAGGCATTTTACTCACGTTCCTGTATTGCGTCTGCAATGTACTTACAATTCTGATATTGTGATATATCATTGATATACTATTTTGAAAGTAATTTGAAGTATATATAAATAAAACACAACTTTTATAATATATTTCGCACTCCCCATATGTTCGAATAATTGTGGGCACTGATATGAGCAAACATCACATATATATATCCGAAAAGTTATCGATTTTTTTCAATTATTTTTGTAATGAATGAACATTTTAGATCAAACCCATAACCCATAACGCAAACCGAAAATTAAATAAATTCTTACAGTGTGTGTTGGGAAATGTAGAATTCTATTTGTTTAGTGTCCACAGGCCCTTTCTTGGATTGACTTTCCATCAAGTGCGTTCGAGACGACAGTTGATGTGAAGCATTAAACGTCTTCCGAGAATGATCGAATGGACAACTAATTACCCGGTTATCATCTCTCCATCAGTCCTTATCCCGACACTCTATAAACTATCTTTTCCCCGGACGACGTATGCGGGAGACACCGGGAGGATTAAGATTTCGGTTTATGGTTGGTTCTCTGGTGGGTTGATTGCATTCTCTTCGGGTTTATGCGCTGTCCATGTATCATGTGACAACTGAATCGTCAATGCATTCGGAAAGAATGAGTGGATTGATAAAACAAAGCCGAAATGATCTAGGCGGAATAAAAGTGATATTTTAATATTTCATGGGGTAAATGTGATTTGGATATATTTGAAATTATTTCATTTATGCAATTATACAATTTGAAAAATATATTCTAAACCCTTTGTCTACTAAAATCATCCGAATTTGAAACCTTTGAAACATTATCTAATACCCCCGTCCTAAACACAATGCTCCTGTAACCCGTTCGCCGCCGCGAGTACATTATCGGACTGGGGCACGGGGGAGCGGGCAAATAGATCAGGGACGAGGCCCAGGCAACCTTGACAAAGGCAATTACGAGGCTAGTCAAATTGTCTTCTCTCAGCGAGAATGAGGGCCCTCTTGTGACTGTGGGTCGCTCCAACCAGGGATCTCCTCCAATGATGCGTGTCTCTCGATCACTGAAATCCAGGGTCGGTTTTGAGATTAAAGGGGGCTGATCAGTGGAAATTATTCCCACGGAATTCACCCCAATATCGCCGTGTTTCGGAAATCATTTTGAAAGGGGATAACATATTTTTTTGGTCGAAGTATGAAGGGTTTACATCTTGATGGACAGATCGCCCAGTTCTCATGTAGTGACGAATATATGCATTTTTCGAACAGATTCTTTCGAAATACCAAATTCGAATTCCCTACCCTCATTAATTTTCAAATTGGTATTTCAAAATATCCGAAACCTGTTTAAACATCACTGCGCGACGACGTCAATTAATGAATTCATAAATGTGACCAGGACATTATGTCTAACATTTATCCTTTCATTTATTATATTTCAAAGTGTGAGATCTCCTTCATGTCGAAGTGTAACTTTATAAATTGTATTGGATGCAAAATAGAATTCAAAATAGCATTGCATTTTGAATTGTTGCATCATATTTTAGTTCCTAGCTATTCGACTTAATATTATTCAAATTGCAATAATTTATATTGCGATTCTTATGAATGAAATATACATTTCTAGATAAATTCTAATGACTTTGGTTTTCAATTTGTATTGGCGTAGCAAAAACGACGGTCCCTAATGTAAAAGTACAATCATCAAGACGTGCTCTTATATGATGCAAATACAATACGAAAAGAAAATTACTCGTGTCAGTCGTTTTACTTTGTTCAATGTACTCAGTTCTCGCAATGAAATGTGCTCATATAGCGACCAATACGATAATGCGTTTGTGACTTTATATTATTTGTCACGCGAGAAGGAATCGTTCATAATGCATAACATCTCTCTTTAATTTGATCATGAGGTTTGTTCTTATAAATGGACAATGCTATTTTCAAATCGAATGAATGATAAAACCACATAAACAAATTAACTTTAAAAATAAATCAAAGGCCTATATTTTTATTTCATTGCGTAATAATGGAGTAAAAGTCATCAAACTTAAAGAGAACCTCACAAGCGCTTCCACGAAAATTCACCGTCAAACTTTAATGATTTTATTTCCTTCAAAAGTTCAAATAGTTTTCATAGAAATGGGTTGAGTAACAGAGAAACAAACTGTTTATTTTTAAATGGCTTTGTTGAATTTATAACTATTATTTATCACAAAATCAATATAGAATAATGTAGATAGGCACATTGAACAACTTCATTATCAAGCAGCATAGCGAATAGTACGGTTAAAAATGCTCATCTGTTACATACTAACATACTAAACTCATATCATAAAGTTTAAAATATAACTTATATATCTGATTAGATCTAAGTTTCCGATTCTATGCTTGGATATACTCTTGTTTTAAAATATCATCGGGTTCCCCAGCTTTAAATATTTTTTTCGCATCTTGCACAAGATCCATTGTTTGTTGGCACATCCGGGTGTTTATGACTGGTTCTCACGCAACGGACTCCATTGAAAACTCTTTTATAGTGATTTATTCATTTGGAATCAAAGAATTATTCCTCACAAACATGCATTTTCTCGAGATGTCATATTCAAAACACCTTTAGATCTGCCTGAAAAATGGCCGTTCTGATTGCGTTGCATAGAACTAGTGAGGTGATTTCCTTGGTTTTTATAATCCTGTGACTTCAATCATCTTATGAATGAACAGTCAGAAAATAAACAATCGCATATTATAAAATGAGGATGTTTATGAGTGTTCATTATGGTGAGTAAAAAACTACTCAACCCTAGAGTTCTAGAGGCCCATGATCAAAGGCGATTTTCGTCAAATTCGTCAACAGTAATATGAGATGCATTTGCAACGTTGTCTATTTTTCTATTTTACCGAGTTTAATTGTATATCCATCCGAATGCAACCCTCCGATAAATCATATCTTAAGTAGTCATCGTGCCATATTCCACACGCAAGACGAGGTATTTGTTTGAGCTTTGGTTGCGCTCATATTGTTTGATTCACAACCAAAGAATCTCTGAAGGTAGCCCGCCTAAGCTCCAACCTTCAAATTGTCAAAGGATGTTCCTGAGATTTGACAATGTGTGAAATGTCATGGATTTGCCTTAATCCAATAAGATCAGTTGCTTTTGTAATGAAAGTTCATTGCAGTTGTTTTGCTTTTGATAGCGGACAAGCCTTAGTTGCGCAATGGCCCTAATTCAAGACCTTTCTCTTAATTACACGATTGTTAAAAGTGTATTCACGAGATTTGCGAAGAAAAGCTACTCTTTATTTTTGGCACAATGCTTAATGAAGGCCTTTTCATGAGTTTTTCCTACCGATAGACTTGTCACATTGCGCATTAACTTGGTTTCTCTGGATAATGACATTAACAGGTCAATAACAACTTAATGCCCAGTCAACATGCTAGCTAACGCCATACTAGACGCTAGCTAGCCCTACACTAAAATCTTTAGCTAAGAATTTTTTAGCTAGGACTAGCTAGCACA
>LQRL01168698.1:537-10701 GCA_001703475.1 Hydroides elegans | reverse complement strand
TCTGCACGCAAATATCAGAATTTGTCCACGCAGAATTCATATCGTGAGTGCGCAAACACGCAAACACGAAGTCAACTTATATTCGGATTTTTCTGTACATGTAGGCCTATATTTTCAAGTTTCAAGGTTTATTCATGAAATAAAACTATATATCATTGCTGTTTTATATAATTTCATGGTTGCATACATATTGCTGCTTTTGGAAACCAATTTAATTTGAAACAGACAAAAGTCAAGATTTATTTGATACCTAGACTCTATAGACTAAATATGGCTCCACTTTGAGCCAAGGGCCTGGTGTAAATCAAATTAATGCAGAGATAAACATGGTGTAAATTAAGGCACGGTCATTAAACAGTGAAAACATGATCCCGCGAGTTTACTTTCACGTTTTTATGCTCCGTAAGTAAATATGAATTTGCTTTTGCACACAGGTGAATCAAAGCAAAACATCTGCTAAATCAGAAACAGACCAAGAAAGTGAGAAGCAAACTCGTTTAACCAGACAGAGAACGTCGTTGGATAGCGGTATACAAGACTTAGCATCCCTCCATGATTACGTTAATATTGATAAATTGGGACTGGAATTACCGCTGAGACTAAGAGACAAAGTACGTAGCTCTGGCAAGAGATCTAACGAACCGGATCAAACGAGCCATTCATCATTCAAAAATATCCAGCATTTTTATCAACAACAGAAAGCAGACTATCGGGGAGACATTGGCAGCGACTACCCCACGTCGTCTGCAGAGTTTTCAGTGAGTCGCACCAAAACAAAATCCTTAGACTGTGGTGACAAATGGCTGGCTAATTCTGAGCCAATCGATAATGGCCGCCCTTGCACTTCCGACAATAACAAGTCCACCACCACCACAACAACAAAAGACATAGGACCAACGACCTCGCATGGAGATCTTTTCACGCAGATTGTCAAGAAAAAGAAAAGGAATACTGATCATTCGCGGTCATCAATCTCAATTAGCCAGCACCATCAGGACAAAATGACCGAACTGCATAAAACAGGGGGTGGTAGTGGTGCTTTGCATAAAAGCAAAACAGCTCCGTGTGTCACAAATTACTGCAATACTGGCACACGAGCGGATTCCGTTTCGGATATATACGAACGCCGTTTCGAAGAGCAACTAGAAAGCTTCGATACCAGTGATTCAATAAAAACTTTTAATAATCCTTTTTACTCAAAACGAGGCTGGAGTTCGTCTTCCGCTATTTCTGACCCTGTTGATCTTTCCGAACATCTACTCGAACTCGTTCACTTCGATAATGATGATACGGCATATGAATCGGATGATAATAAATCGGACGCGTCGACTATTTCGAAAGTAGTCGGCATGAAATCGAGCAATACGTTCAAATATAAACTGAGACAGCAATTGGCGACTCCACGAAACCAAACTGCTGTTCCGTCGTGGAGAGTGGTCATTGAACCATGATACTTTATTTTTTTTCCGAAAAAAATTGTTTATTTGATATTGTTATATTTTGTAAGGAATGGATTCCCTGAATACTTATTATCTAGTATAAGTTAAACATCTTGCTTCATATTTAGAAAAATTCTATTTAATATGAAGGGGCTTGACAGGTTTATCTTTTAAAATCATATTTAAGATGTTTTTGTTTCAGATATTGATTTTTTTTTTTGGAGGGGGGGGGTTCTTTTCTCGGCTCTTTTTTGAAACATGATTTGATTTGGTCAAGCATGTCACACTGGCAAGAAACGTGTAAAAACATGTTAGATGATAAAAGAAGCATGTATCCCCTAATAATTATTGTTAAACTTTATTACAATTACAAATAGCCACGTACATGATTGTATACATACTTTTTAATTGGTGAGCGAGTGTTTAAAGAACACTCAATAGAATTCTAGCTATAAACTGATAAAGGTCTTCGCGTAGGTTCAATAACCATAGCAATAAAATCAACAACATTGTATGATATTGAGCACCAGATAATCTGGCAAGTCATTAGAATATTTGTACTTAATTGTGTTAAATATAGGGTAATTTTCGCACTAAAGATGTCTGTTGGTTATCATTTTATGGTTGATTACGCATTGTGTTGTTTCTCTACACATACTGCATATGTGGTCTGTTGTTACTAACTGATATGTTCCCTTATAGTTATCAGTATGATCCTAAATTTATGTATTGCAGGAGTACCCAACAGGCCATTTTTGAAATAGTGTCTCATTTTACTGTATTTGGCCAGAAATATATTCTAAACTACTTTAAACGTGATAGCTATTTGTATTTATCGAATGGTTTTATTCTTAATGTGCCAGCAAGGAACACAAAAAATATCGTGCCAGCAACTTTGCACACATTTGCCAACAGAATAAAACTTTGATATACAGAGGTGTTGATTTTGCGCATAGTTTGAAAAAGTATCTTTATGAAGAGCACCTCACGAGCTGTTCCCCCCAAAAGGTGTTCCACACCGAATTCCAGCTGGCTTGGAGATTTGGAGAAAATCCGTTCTAGCTTGGAGATTTTAGCAGTTTGAGGAACACCTTTTTTGATATTTTCTTAATTTTCGTAATAATTAGGGAGAATGATTAGTTCAAAATTGTTAAAACTTGCTTGCAATTGTCTAATAAACTGTTATTTGCAATATATTATAGGTAAGTTAGTCATATTCAACATTTCAAATTTCTCAAAAGGTGTTCCCTTTCTGCTCCAAGCTGGCTAGAAAAGGAAAAACGCCCAGCTGGCTTGGAAAAAATGAACACCTTTTTGCAAAATGATAATGTTCAAAAAGCATTATTTAGTTGTTGTTCGTAATTGTAATATTGTATAAAGGTGATTTAACAACTTTTTGAAAAATGTGTCGTGGAGTGCCCTTCCTTTATGGACTTTGTTATGTAAATCTTAAATGTACAAGTGCATCAAAGTAATTATGCTATGCTTAAACTCGATTTTATACTAAACCAACAATGTTATAGGCTATTAGAGACATATTTATATCTTGGGTTTTATTCGTATAAAATGCCAGGAAAATACGAAATATTTGAAATACAATATTTTATCTACTCTGTTCTGTGAAAATGCCAGCAAGATAGATATTTTAAAAGAATAGATATTTCACAGAATAAATCGCTAGGTATTCCTGATATTGCATACCGTACTTACCCGTTTTAATGGCCCAAGGGGAGTTAAGTTGAGTATCTTCCAAAACCAAAAACTGTGGATATTAGATTTGTTGGGCAGGCATTATGAACCATTCGAGTAAACGCCCCCACCTCTTTCCCTTGGATTTTTTGATGGTGTATTTTGATTTTGACAGGGGGACGGGTTTTAATACAGATATACAAACAAGGAGCATATATGTGCTTGTATTACTGTGAAATGTTTTTTTTTTCAAAATAAAGGGTTTCAAATAACACTCGCCGGTGTTGCGGTGGTTTAGTTGTCGCGGTGGAATAGTTGCCGTTTCTCTAGAATTCTCTCTATATGATCTTTATAACGGGCGTTAAGGGGTTGAGCTTTGAGCGACAACTTTTTTCGACGGAGCAAAAATCGATAATTTGCGAGATTTTTTTCGAGTTTTCTTTTACATTTTGTATCAATAGATTAACAGCTCCTTATCTGGTTTTGACAGAAAGGCAAGATGAACAAATTGCTTATATGTTCTGCTATTAATGCTGGTTGATAGAATTAATATTTTGTTCATGTGTTTTGAATATTAATTAAATCATTTAACTTGTAAAACTGATACCACCTAAGCTTCATACATCCATTTTATAGTTTATTTAAGCAATTATAACATTGCCATATCATTCTTTAATTTGTCATGATCTCCAAGTGTTGTATATAAAGAACTATATACATCTTAAAACGTTTCTTTGAGCTGAGCGTACAATCGCGGCCGAAGTGGAAAGTATTATAACATATACATGTTACCTCTCCACACTTGAATCAAAATTGAAATTTGGCAAGGCATTTTATGCATAAGAGTTGTATTGAGATAACGTAAGTTTTAATGTTTTTCACTTATTGTATAACATTTTTTGAAATATTAATTGCATGTTTATTGATCAAATTGAATATCGAGTTTGAATTGAATTAATTAGCTAGATTTCATTCAAATCATTAACACGATAAATACCCTGAAACTCAGGGTATCAGGATAAACTCATTAGTGAGGGTCTGAATGAGTTAGATATCAAACGACTTTTCCGCCGCGACAACTTTTTCGATGCACCATTCTCATCAAAATAGTTGGCGACAACTATTTGACCGACGACAACTATTTCGCTGCAACACCGAACTTTCCAAATACGTGCATCTTAGTGTATTGCTTAAGGGCCTGGCCACACGGGAAGCTTTTCCCCCACCAAACCTTGAATTCAAATGCATTGCGTATTGTTAAAAGCTCAATGAGCTTTTTAAAGTTTGACGCGTTTTTGTGTTTCCATGTGGAATACATTCAGAAAACACGGTTGGTTAGGCGTAGTCTCGTAGACAGACCGATTCGTAGACAGACCGACTCGTATACAAAATGGCCGACTCGTAGACAAAATTTTAAAAAGTCAACTCGTAGACACGGAAAAGTCCAGTCGTAGTAGCCCAAAAATTCAACTCGTAGACAATATATATCGTTGCAACGGATACAAATGATAAGTTTTGTCTACGACTTTACTTTATTTCGGTAGAAATTTAAGAAGCAGGCAGCACAGTTTTATTTTGGTTTACTTCGATGACATTTACTCTTACTTTTAATCATCAAAACGTTTTTGCGCCCGAAATTAAAGTGCTATGGAAACACCCATTTATCCAATATTACAACACATTGAACAAGTTAAATCCTTTTTCAAAATTATCTTTAATTTAATGCTGTTTTATGAACCATTGATATTTCGAGTTAACTCTAATCCGAAGATTCCCATGTTGCCTTTCTCTTAATCCTCAAAACGTGTTTGCGCCAAAAACTAAAATAGAAACATCCCATTTATCAAATTTTACAACACATTGAACAATTTAAAACCTTTTTCAAAATCAATTAAAATTCAATGTTGTTTATGAACCATTGATATTTTTAATATGTTTCATAAGCATAAGACTTAAGAGACGGGGTGTGAATGATTGGTCACCAATATATTAACAAAATACACAGTAAATTATGTTACTGAGCGTAACAGAAAGGGTGATCATACTTGGATTCCTGAATTTTAAGAGCCTCACCTTAGATTATAAACGCTTCATTAAGAATGAACATTGAATCAAATTGAAATAAGATCGGTTAGAATACAGGAATAATTGGGTTACATTGCCAAAAAAATACCCGAGTATCCGATTGTAGACATCAGTCGTTTTTTGCCCAAAAACATTGTTGATCAATTATAATATGAATCATGAACATGAAATAAAACAAAAGTTTGTTTTGTTTATTTTATTTAAATAGTTTGTTTAAATTTGTATATAAACTGACCTCCAGGATAGTATACCCTTTTTATTATCTTCATTAATTTTAAGATTATGGGGTTGACATTTTCATCATCACCACTCAATCAACATATTTGCATTTTCTTTCATTCCAATAGAGATATGATATTATAAGATATATCATTATAATATTATAATCATATGAAATCAGAAATCGTAATTCTTATTGTAGTTTAATACAGTAGAGCACATTATAGCATGTATGTCGGTTTTGCACTTTTTGATATATTTGTAACCGCATAGACTGGTGTCATGAATCCATGACAATTGTTGTGAAAAGAATATGGTATGGACGAACGTACTATATGTGCATAAACAGTTGTTAGCCATTTCCTTTGGTCCACATTCACGTTTTATCGTTTATAGCATCGAGGTTTGTTCCCTAGGATTAAAACGCCAAATCAGGATCTAAATATCCAGGCACCATGCCTGCACAATCGGGTTTTGCCGTCCAGTGGTCAAGCGACCTTAACTACAGGCCCGAATATTAGTCAGATAAGTAAAAAACGGTGATAAGATGAGCTAGCACGAATTACGCCCTTCCAGAGCGTTCTTTTGAAGGACCAAAGAAGTTCACGATGATGCGATTTTGCAAATGAGTGTTTCCTTAGTGATCGGATACCTCAAGCGCCCTGTGATATTAGCGCCGAGTTCCTGTCAGATGTTCCGAGCAGATAACCGCTTCGAGAGAGCTTCTGTTATGTTTCGGATATCGTCCCATCTGTCTTGGAGGCACAGCAACATAGTATCGATGGTAATCAATGGCAAATCATTACATTTTCCTGGTATATAAATGACCATGCTATTTACAGCCATTAGCATTTAAGCTCATTTTTCTCAGGGTAATAAACATAACTCTTTTAAAATCCGGTTAGTACCTTCCGAGTAATCAAATATATCTGACTGCATTACAGACTTCGCGTTAGCAAACGGGATTTGGTAATATTTATAAGAATTTGCTAGCGTCTTGCCCAAAATCAATTATAGTTAGTGTATTCATGACTGATATCAATGAGTATAGACTCAAAGTTTTAATATATACCTGCAACCCGCGGTTCGCTTTTAACCTATGTGTTCACGATTTGAGCACAACTTATCTATATAAGCTCTACACTAACAGAAACTACTAAAACGTTTATCCAAGTAACCATAGCCTTACGTGATGCAATAAAAATAAGTGTTCATTATACAGCTCTCTAACGCCGAAAATGCAATCTCTCATGCTTATTTAGATTCAATGTGGGTCCAACAGTCAAACCCGAGATGCATTTCAATGTCATTTTGGAGGTAATAAACTTTGAAAGGGTCGATATCGACAAACTGCCAAAAATAATCCGACAACAATTACTAACGGATTATGCTCTATTGCAAGGTTATACAAATATCACGAGTGTTACAATAAAATTAAATAAAATAGAAATATGAATTTCAACAAAAATAAGCTAAAGAAAATTGATATCGAACTGTTCTAGGGCGCTTGCTATGAAATCATTCACACTATTTTACAACAATCAATGTTTGAATGTACATGTTAGCGACTTACAGCAACCTAAAAACGAAACAAAAATGAAACTCTTTTCATCCTCTAACCAGCATATCAAGCATGCTAAAAGCATTGACTTTGGGCACTCCAAGACATTTTTTTTTCTCAAAAAGTTGTTAACTAATCTTAAAACAACTTTACCTAAACTAATAACTAACTAAATAATCCTTTTTGAACATAAAGATGTTGCAAAAAGGTGTTGAAAAAAGTTGTTCCTTTTTTTCTACCCAGCTTTGAGCAGAAAAGAAACACCTTTTGCAATAATTAAACTGTTGAATATGAACAAATCACCCATCATTAATAGCAAATAACAGGTTATAAGACAATTGCCAGCAATTACGAATAACTTGCAACTAATTATTCTTATTATTTTTACAAATTGAAGAAATGATCAAAAAAGGCGTTCCCCAAACTTCTTAAATCACCAAGCTAGAACGATTTCCCTCAAAATCTCCAAGCCAGCCGTAATTTGCTGAGGAACACCTTTTGTGAGGAACAGCTCTTGAGGTACTCTTTATTGACAGGCTTGATACCATCATTCTGTTGATCGAACTATTCCCATATGATAACATACCTGTCAAACCGGACCCCAATCTGCCTCATTTGCCCATTCATATGACAGACATTTCAACAATACCAACACATGTAATTTGGTATTTTTGTAATCACAATAAGCACTCAAACTCTACAAAGATTAAATTCAACATAACAAAAACACTGTTCAAAACCATAAATTTGTCATATTTTGTATATTTGGTTCAATTTTAGAACATACAAACAGGGTATCTTGTGTTAACAATCGTGTTCTACCGTCAAAATCATCATTTTCAATGTGTCTTTGCATGTCTTATTTATTTGTAGTCGGAAATTGATATAAATATCAATCTTGCTAGGACAGGACGATAGTTTCTTATAGATTGCTCATGAGACGATTTTTCATATTTTGGTTAATTCCGTAAACCTTAGTTGAGGGGCCATGGAGCCGACATGTCTGGGATATCATAAATAGATTTCATTGCGGAACATACTAGACGGCTTAGATTCAACTTGTTATGATTTTCACTGTTATCGACTGAGTGGTTGTGACACAGCACCCGTTTCTCTAGACGAGGGTAGAGGATACAAATTCAAAAATAAGTGCATTGGTATACTAAGTCTTCCTTAGCAATAACAGTATTTCATCGCTATGAATAGACTTTAATCAGACCAAAGTATTTTTTAAAGTTTATTTACTTAATATTAGGTACTTTTCATTCAGTTTGCGGCTGCCAGAAAATTTATTGCGGTTGTAATCATGGGGTTGGCCTATCTATCCCACAAGAGTTAGAAATCGTTAATATTTTGTCGAATTGTATGGGAATTATTATGTAAAATAATGTCAATAAAGAAATAGATACTAGTCCGGTCTGAAAACTAATGTCAAATAGGCTATCAAATGTACCTTATAATAACTAATTATCATATAAACCCTTTTAAATGTGGTAATAGTCATATAAATCAGAAATAAATAAACCTGAGCTCGGGTGACCACATAATCAAATAATAGAGAGTTTGGACAAATTTCTTATTCGATTAATGTGTGTTTGGGGTTTGTTCATAACACTTTAGAGCAACCACCATGAACATTGCGCAGACAACAAAGCAAGAAAATCAACCTACCATTGGTGGAAAGCGAGAAGTGTAATCCCGAAAATACATTTTAGCCCAACATCTCTTATTGTGTTTATGACTTGACTTACTTGATTTAGATGTTAAGGACTCTTCGTCCCCTCACTCGCTCCAGACGGCTAGATGTACGCCAATAACCACGGACCGATGCTCTGCGCTCTGCGGTAGCGATAGGGAGCTATGTGTCTTCTTGCACCTGGGTGATCCATTTCTTGGGTGACCTGCCTCTTGGTCTTGGATTTGAGAAATCTTCTCGATAGGCTTTGGCGACATAACTTACAGGGGGTGTCTTGTGATGTGGCCAAACCATCTCAGCCGTTTTTGCTTCACCACTTCAGTGATTATCTTTTTCATCTGAAGGACTTTGCGGATGTGCTAGTTTTTCAGCCTTTCTCTGTGCGTCACCCATAATAGACAGTTTGGGCATATTGCTTTAATTCGATAAAGGTGAAAAGGCGAAACGACACTCGCGCTAATAAACCGACATTTTTCTGTATATATATAATTAAGTCTACCGTCTATATAGTGTAAATAAAACACAAATTTGACTCTTAGCTATTTTAATTGACCAAATAACAACACGAACTTTGAATTACTCCAAATATATTTAGGGACAAATGATACTTTATTTGCTTACGTTATTAGTCATATATTGTCGACTGCAGAGTTTCAGCTTAAAACTATTAATGTTTTATGTATACAGTACAAATAAGTACATAAAATAAATAGCCTCTGGTGCCTCTTACACATATAACTAAGCAATAAAGCTTCTTTCAAAAACTATAGTTATATAAATCCAAGAAACTACTATATCTCTTTAAAATATCTTAATAAAATAAACTCCTCGGTAAAAAAACGTTTGTTTCGTGCATATCCGCCGTTCACTGAGTCATGCTACATATCATATTTCAAGCATTAAGTTGTATGCCGTTCCTTCGTCGACAGATATATCTGAGTCGTAATCCGAATTTGCGTCGTCGGTTTCGTCAACCTCAACCGGTCGCTGCTTGTCGGTTTTGACACCAGTTGAGCGACCCGTCGGGCCGTCTTTCAGTAGGGGTCTCCTGGGTCGCTTTCCGCACCCAAGCCAATGCTCAATCGCTGGATCAGGATCAAGCTCTTCGTCGTTACCCAGACTTAGTTTGATCGCTAGGTTGTCGTTCAGAGACTTCTGAGACATCTTTGACCTGTTGGCTGATTTGATAAGCTTGAGCTGACTGAAGCCTCGCTCCACCTCTGCGCTCGATGCCGGTATTGACAGAATCAGGTCGACCAACGACAGCATATTTGGGAACATGTCATGGTATCGAATGTTCACTTTCGACCAGTTCAGCTGACTAAGTTGCTCGAAGTCTCTGAAATATATTACACAAAAAATACATTTCATTTACGGGTTTTGATTTATGGAGTCGATATTTTTTTTCGCTCTGAGGTATATATATATATACATTTTCTTATCTTTTTTTACCGGAAGATATGCTCTCTTACAGG